>SEMN01000636.1:0-272430 GCA_005408345.1 Macquaria australasica
AGTCTCCATGGCAACCCAGTCAGGAGTGAATCCTGCAGCCGGGGTTTCCCCCTACTGAGGACATCCCCCTCCTGTGTGTGTGTGTGTGTGTGTGTGTGTGTGTGTGAATTAAATGTATATAATTTGGTGTTTTAATCTTCGTCTTTGCATTCCTCAGGGTGACAGGAGGGGAGTTGTTCGAGGATATTGTGGCTAGAGAGTACTACAGTGAAGCAGACGCCAGGTAAACACCCCATCATCCCCTTTCTCTTTCTCTTTCCTCCTCCTCCTCCTCATCTTCTTCATCCCCTCCATGTGTCAGTCCTCCAGCCTCTGCAGTCCTCCAGCAGAGAGTTTCGCCTCCTCTCATTAGCACACAGACAATTCTGACTCGATTTTTTTTTGGCGTTACAGTCTCTAGTTCTTTATGGATAAACACGCTCTGGTTGGTTTTTGATGTGAACCGAATTGCAATCGAGGACAAGGAGCCCCCCCCCCCAAGAGTCTGAATATACAGACAGATGGAAAATGTACACACATGCACAAAAATGCACACATGCCTACGCTGTAACCCCCTCAGGAGGCAGACTTAAATCAATTTGACTGTGGAGGCGGTTTGTGGAGGCGAGAGAGAAGAAAAGAAGGTGACAGAAACATTAAAAAGAGGGAGAGATGCAGTAAAAAAGGAAAAGCTGGGGTTTTTTTTTTTTTCAGATATTTTTGATCCTCCTGAAATATTGTTATCTCTCACTCCTGGTCCCATCTCAGCCTTTTTATCACCCCACCTGTTGTCATATTCAGGGCTTATAAATGACCCTTTTTATATTATATTCTGGCTCTAATTCATTCAAGACATCGGAGCGTAGGTTATTTATCAGTAGTCAAGCACATTTAAGAGGAAGCACAATTTGTTTTTTTTTGTGATTAGTGAATGCAAAATCTAATGCATCAAATCTAAAGTCATAAATAAACATGCAACAACTGCAAAAAGCACGAATAGCATTGTTTTGTTCACTTCTTTTATCTGTTTTAATTACTCAAATCATAATTTACTATGTGAGAGAATGTCCAGTACATTAATGAAAACGTGAAATTTCTTAATAACATGACAAATGCAGAGGTGATAAGGTTTTGTTAGCTGCTTGCTAGTGACTAACTGTAGCTAGCTGTAGCATATTTTTTCCCAAGAATTAGCTGAAATCACCTTGTTATCCTCTATGCCTCTATTTGATCACCTCACATCATATATACATTTTTATGCAGATGATACCGTTTTATATATAGATAATGATGCCATGGCTCTACTCTTAATGTGTTCATTGAAAATCTATATTAAATGCCAATAAAACAAAATATATGCTATTTTCAAGGTCACTGGAGTATCTACAATTAATCCAGTATGCATACAGATATCTTATATCCCTCACTTTATCAATTCACTACATACTGATTAGAATTAGTATTTAGTTATTAGCATTGGGACATAGCTTATGTTGTATTTTTAATAACGCATTATGAAAATGCATATACTGGTGTGACCACAAGTTACACCAAATCCATTAACATGGGTGATTTTCAGGATTAACACTTTAATGAACTTGCCTGTAATCAATTAATGCTGTTTTGAATATAAATTACATTTTATTTAAGTGAATTAAAGCAGATTTGAGGTTAAAAATGAAATAAAATCTGATGTTTGATGAATTTCAGTGAGTCAGGATTTGCTGCAGTGACACTAAATAAGTGTTGTTTGTTTTCACACCAGTGCTTCCATACTGGATTTCCAGTTTGAATGTATGCCACATTATGCAACATCAATGGTGGCACATAAGAGCCCTAATAATCATCTCAATGAATTGATTATCAGTGTTTTTATCCGCTGTTTTCTTAAGCTTTACTTCCCCTATTACTTCCTTCTCTACACGCTCATCTGCCTTCATTCTCCCTCATTTCTCTGCAGAAATTATGTGTGTGTGCGTGTGTGTGTGTGTGTGTCACTCTATGTGTTTGTGTGTGGGTGTGTGATTAGCATGGCTTGATTACTGTCCAACAGTATCTCGCTGACAGTTTCCTCTAAGTACTCCATCTGCACACAGAATCACTCGTTCCCTCCCTTCTTTCTGCAGGGTTGGTTCACCCAAATACCAAAAAAACATATTTTCTCACTGGTGGTATCCAGCCATGCGGAGAGTTTAGGTTTTATGCATCCAGGTTTTGAGATATCTGTCTCTCAGATGTCGGCTTCCACCCAAATATAATTGAGGAGAATGCAGTTTTGTTTGTGGGACTCACAGCATTGAGTAATGACAAAACCTCGAACAGCATCGTGTCTTAACACAAACAGTCCCAAGTGGCTCGGGGGGGAACGTATCAAGTATTTTCAAGTCAAAGTGAAGTTATGAGTCATTGGTGTTAAAGTCCAAGTCGAGTTGCAAGTGTTCTTTGACTTTGAAATACAACCATGACGTATACGAGTCAGCCTGCGATGACATGTTCTGGCTTATATAAAAAACAACGAGTGCAGGTGTTTTGATGTGTCACATGCTGCCGGTGTTTTGTGTTGCCCATTACAGGGTTCGTATGAAGTCTTGAAAGTTTGGAAAATGCTTAATTTTAACCGTTATGTTTTCAAGGTTAGGAATATACTTGAATTGGAATATACTCCTTGAAAAATGCTTGATTTTTCAACATAATCTGGTGTTTCATCAACATGGAAACCAAAAATGTTTTAATATTTGAAATGAAACGATCCTGTCGACATATTTGTTTGTTGTCTCGTGGAATTTATAGTAACAATTTAGATGTAATGATAAAGGCTTCGAGAGTTTGGAAATTTTTGGTTTAGGTACTTTGAAAGTGCTTGAAAAGTGCTTGAATTTTACTTTTGCAAAGCTGTACAAACCCTGCCTTTAGTCATGTTTTAATATATTTTTTTAATGCTGTGAACACAAACAAAATACCATCAAAACGATCTGCAAAGCAAATTACAGATAAGTCAGGAAATATGTTTTTTTGTAATTTTGGTGAACTGACTATAAAACCTTTCTCACTCACCTGTTCCTAAAAACCGCCTCCTCCTGTCAGATGCCCCCCCCCCCCGTACTCTGTATTTCCTTCGTTGTGCTTCCTGTCCTCCTTTATCTGCTCCTCACCCTGTCGTTTTGTCTCCACAGTCACTGTATCCATCAGATTCTAGACAGTGTGTCTTACACCCACCAACATGACATAGTGCACAGGGACCTCAAGGTGTGTGTGTGTGTGTGTGTGCCTCATTGTGTTGCATTGCCCTGCTGCCTCTGCACAAGGGTTGCTCTTTACATGCTTGTGTTTTAGTGTTATTATTTTATTTTCTGCCTGTGATTTAAAAAAAACGACTTGCCTGCGCCTGTTGTCTGTCTGTCTGTCTGTTTGCGTGTCTGCCTGTCTTCAGGTTTTGCTTTTGGGACTCTTGTTGCACTATTTTAGACGGTCTGAACTAGAATTGTGATTTCCTGTGGGTCCAAGCAGACAGAACACCGTACTCTGGGAGAGAGAGTGAGAGAGAGTGAGTAAGCATGAAAGAGAGAGAAAGTGAAAGAGAGTAGAGTTCAGTGGAGTAACAGCAGAGCAGCGTCTACTTCAGACGCTTGGAAACCTGCTAAAATGTTTCGTCAAAGGCGTTGGTGTTGCTGCCGTTGCTGAATAAATTACACAGGAGAATGTGCAGGTTAGACACAGCGCCTCCCACGTGGAGCTGAAGCTCGCTCCTACACCGCCTGACTAATGTTTGGCCCCGTCTTGGAAACAGAAAATAGCAAACTGCACACCTTCTCCCTCCGTAGTTCACAGACAGGTTCACTCTTCACACTTTTTATTGTGTGTGTGCAAATGTGGTGTGAGTGTGCAGAAATTCCTATATTGAATACGTGTGTGTGTGCGTGTGCGTGTGCGTGTGCGTGTGCGTGCGTGCGGCCCAGTATTGAGATGTTGCTGCCTCTGCATGGGATGTGACAGTTGGGGGATGAATGTGCTCAGACTAACCTGCTCCCCCTGCTGTTTGCGTGCAGTCATTGCATCCAGCAGATCCTGGAGGCCGTGCTCCACTGCCATCAGATGGGGGTGGTACACAGAGACCTCAAGGTGAGTCACCTGCAGGGGTGTGTGTGTGTCTGTGTGTATGTTGGGAGGGATTTAAAGTTGTCTTTGTCTGCGTCTGACTGTTGTGCTAGATTCTGAAGGCTGGTAAGTGCAGTAAGGCATATTTAAAACCCAGCATGTCTGTGCATGTGTGTGGGTCTGATCGATCAATACATGCATGAGTTTGTGCCTTCTTTTGTTTCATTAAACTAATGTCTGTGCACGCATCTGAGTGCAGCTGCTGAATTCATTTTATCAGAGTGATGTTTTCCAAGAATGATTAATTGAACTTTTAGGTGAAAGAGCAACTTAACAGCAGCTGAAAATCTTGTTTTCGCTGACCTCCAGTGGTTGAAGGTCTCACCTCACTGCAGTGATGTAGAAGTGTACTCCAGGGTGTGTCAGTACACCGTGACATCACTGTTGGGTGTGGTCACAGGTGCAACAGACAGGGGCAGCGAAACAGTGCTTTTCAGTTTGGTGTTAAGTTGCTCTTGAAGTTCATCGAGTTGCTGAAAGTTATAGGCATGATATGGTTCTGAACTTTGATCAGTTAGGGTTAGGAATTTGTGGATTTCAAACTTTCCTCACAGAAAATTTATCAACAAACAGGTTTTGTTGGTGTGATTGGCTGGAGTATTGGCATCTTTTAAAGATGCAAAACAACATTGTGATTCTTATTTTATCGGTGGAAAGTTCATATCATATATATACATTTTTATGAAACTTGTTCCTTCTCCACACTGGCCTCGGCTGATATTATTGCACTGGGACTCTTTGACGAACTCCACAACTCTACTTTACGGCAGATGCTTTTAGCACCCAGGTTTCAGTAGCCAACAATGCTATTTGCACCCGGGGTGGAAGAGCCAATGTGCCTATGTGGAAAATAGACACCGTCAATAACCAGCCTCTGTTGACGCTGCATGTGGGAGAAGTTAGCCCTGAGAAGTGCCTAAACCAAAGTGTGATCGTAAGCTTTAGGTTTATGAAACAGACAACCGTGACCGATGCTGAGCACCCTCAGCTGTCAATAGCCACCCGCAGACGATGCTCACGCTGGGTGTAAACAGCCAAATAGCTGCTGTGTGACTATTTTCACCCATGTGCAAATAGACACTCTGTAACTTTATTGTGTATTAAAGGTTGTTCACACACAGGAGACCAGATGGGAAAGGTTGTGAGGTTGTGGTGTGATGATTTCCCTAGTGGAGGTTTATTAAGTTACTGCAAAGGAAAAAGACATGTTGTCGTTGTTGTTTTCTCATCAGTTGTTCATGAAACAAGGCCAAAAGACACAGGCTGGTATCTACACTCCTGAAAGCCAGGAGACCTAATATCTCAAGGATCAATATTTGATCCTCAGTGTGACTCAGGAAATGTCATGTTCTGTGTGTGCAGTGAGTTTGTGCACAAGAAAGGATACCAAGCTGTATATATTGTGTCTCTCTTACTGCAGTGACTCTAAATATTTTATTCCACCAATTAAATAAATCTTGCCCTCTCAGTGATGTAGGAAGGAAAAGATATTAGCTAAATTGCCTCGTACTTACTCCCTTTTTTCTTGTCACCCACTCTGACTCTGGCCTTAGGGTATATTTATATAATATTGTGAGCTCCAAGGTGCTGTCGATCATCTGTTAATATAACATGGTTTTATTGCAGGTCAGCCCCTTTATAGGTTCCACTGCTGTTCATAAGTCAAACATCCTCTAATTGAGTTTTTAAATCAGCCAGCAGAGGGTGGCATGATGACTCTCCTGCAGCTGGAGAACAACATACAGCTGTTTCTGTGCCTCTGTGGTGGAATGATTATTGGTTGATGGCACAAATCAATTACTATCAGTATTAACTGATTACACAGCGTGTAGCTGTTGTCCCTGTTTGTCAGATTGCTGTTACATCAGCGTCTGAGCAGGAAAGACATGACTGTTGCAAACAGACAAGCTGTGTTTGGTCTTCCTCAAGTAAACAAATGGCAAAAGAAAAGGCTTATACACATTTTTCCCATCTGTCTGTCTCAGCCTCTGAGTGTGTGTGTATTAGAATATGTATAAGTGTTGCTATGAATGTGTGTGTGCTGCATCCGTAGCTATTCTTAGTCCTCTGATCTGGGTTTAACATCTCAGTGGTCTGTCACACTTTCTTTAACTTAAGTAAGGGAAGGTAACTTATTCTCCTGAATGCAGGTGATAGGTGATAGGTAATTGGCTTATTATTAGTATCATGGGTGGATTACTGAACAGGCCTGCTGGGTACAGGGTCAGGGTCCCTGAACCAGAACCTCTGTATGGAGTGACTGTTGACATTTCTTTTTGGAAAGTCAATCAAATGACCACAAAGAGACACAAAAAGACTACAAAGAAACGCAAAACAACCACAAGGAGACAAGAAACAACCACAAAGAAACACAAAATGACCACAAAGACTCACAAAAAGACTACAAAGAGACGTAAGAGACTGTAAGTGGCCACATTGAGACACAAAATGACTACAAAGATACGCACGACTACAAAGACACAAAAACAGCCATTTTTAATAATTCATCCATGGCCAGAGGCTATTTGGAGTTACAAATAACAGCTATTTATTGATATTATTTCACAGAATATTTAAAGTTGTTTATGTGGCATTAATTTATGTCACTGAGTAAACAATATAGCTATTAATAATGTACAGTTAATTACTGCCAAGAACCAGGGCTTTAAATATAAGTCACATTTTTACTAATTTTTCAAATGTGTCCTGCTTCTTCAAAAGTTTCTGCCTAAATGCCAACTTTTTCCACCAAATCCACAAAATGAAAACATAAGAAAGGAAGCTTCTTTATCTTGTTGCTTTGTTCTGGCACACCGAGGATGTTGCCACAGAATGAGTTTTTAAGAGTTTTACTGACTTGACTGTGTTTGGTGTTGTTCATGCAGCCGGAGAACCTGCTGCTGGCCAGCAAGTGTAAGAACGCAGCAGTGAAGCTGGCTGACTTCGGACTGGCTATCGAGGTTCAAGGAGAACAGCAGGCGTGGTTTGGTATGTTACACACACATTTGCAGTGTGCACACATGGACTTAAGCTTTATTCAGTCCGGAGGTCTCACTGAGATCAAGATCTCTTTCGCAAAAGATACCTGAGAACAAATTGTATTTAAATACAACATCACAACAAGACAAGTAACTGTTGAGACGCCCGTCGGGTTTCTATTCCAGCACTGCACATGTGAGTTTTTAAATAATGGGTCCTTGATTTCAGATAGATGCAGACAAAAAGTCTTGTTTCTAGCCGACAACTATCAGTTTTGCCAGCTGAAATAATAATTGTTGCTGAGATTTAGCTAGCTGGCTAATTAAGCTAACGTTAGCTCCATGAGTTGGCTGAAAACTTTTTAATGTTTCTAGCTGACTTGTTTTAAAATGAAAATCTTGTAAAGGGTCTTAAACATGCACTTGATGGCTACATACATAATATTGTGCTCAAAGAGTGAGGCTAAAGCTACATGTCCCTACCGTCGGCTAGTAAACTGTTGGAGATTTAAGCCGTTGAACATCTGAGAAGAGACCTCGAGCTGCTGTTTGTTCTCCACTCAGCTAACGTTAGCACTGACTCCCACCAGCACCTGCTGAGTCATCGGCAGCTCCTCCAAAAGTCGAAATTATGAGAACAAAAGTCATAATTATGAGATACTTTCAAACAACAGTGAGAGCAGCAGCTCTTTGAGTTCTGCTGGTTAATTTGTCAGAAATGGATTGTGAGAACATTGAGGACTTTGAACGAGGCTTTACAACAAATGAAATACTTCACCTGCTGATTCACTTGGGACTGAAGAAGCAGTTCTGGTAGAAGAATAAAACCAGTGTGACAGAGGTGGCAACTTAACTTAATCCAACATCAAACATTTACAAAAGTCAGCTGTTATAGTCGCCTTATTTAGGATTGCATATCGTTTGCATGGGGTTACGGGTGGCGCATGCGCACTTTCTATCTCATAATTATGACTTTTTATCTCATAATTTCGAGTTTTTATCTCATAATTATGACTTTTTATCTAATAATTTCACTTTTTTTATCTCATAATTATGCCTTTTATCTAATAATTTCGAGTTTTTATCTCATAATTATGACTTTTTATCTAATAATTTCGTTTTTTTTTTACTGGCGGAAATGGGCTTCCATAGGGTCTAGCTAGTGTTAGCTGTCTCTCTTTCATGGGTCCAGATCTGGTGACTGCAAATGACCAGACTGTAAAAACTCACAGCAATGAGTTAGTCCTGTAACCTCAGCAGCCCTGTGATTCAAATCACAACACAAAGTCAGGGCTAAATGTAGGGAGTGCTCAAATCACACATGACACAAAGCAACAGCTAACAACGTCAGTCCCCAGCTGGTTAACTGCCTGAAGAAAAATCCTCTTTCTGGTAATTTCAATTTTGAGCAAACACTAATGATATATATATACTGATGCTGAACTGATCTCTTATCAAAAATGTCATTTTGAATTTGTTGTGATCAGTGGTATCCTACAAAGAGTGCAGCACAGTTTAGCTTTTTATCAAGCCAGTTAACAGTGTGATCCACAACAGCAGCTGCAGCAGGTATTGTGCTGTATATGACCTGGTCTAAGGTCTCAAGAAAGGCACCGACACTGGGCTAGACCCCAGGAATCTTACCCGAACCTTTTTTCCCCAAAAGCATGTTCAGTAAAACATAAAACCCATCTTATGCACCTTCTAACATTTTCCAAAGGCATCCTAATTATCCACATATGGTAGCCTAAGAGAATATCAGGGAGTCCAATGTTTTCCTTTAAAGGAAATCTGCAGTAACACCCACCCGTCTGTCGCCATCCTCCTCGTCTTCCTCCTCTTGATCACGAAGGGTTTATGTTGCCTGACAGCTGTGATGTGCAGCAGAGACTGCAAACCACTTTGATGGAGAAAAGTACGGAAGCTTCCACAGGACTGTTCATCCAGACTGTCATTTTATCCTTTCTGTCAGCGTGCCCTTGAGTCCAGAAAAACAAGTCGGGATTTTTGCCTCGTCTTCCTCCAATATTAGACTTATATGTCATCTGACAGGAAGGACACTTCTCTTGATCTTTTTGTTATAAGTTTTCAATTTTAGTTTGTATATTCTTCTATTCAGGGAGCTAACAAGGATACTTGCTGCTGGATTTTTAGGATAGTTGACCAGCAACTTCAGGCCAGATCGAACAAAGTGCACGCAACGACTTTCTTCTACTTAGTTTGACCCAGAGCCAATACAAACATCTATCATAAAGAGGCTGCGGCAAACTAAAAGCTCTGACTTTAAATTAAACTACATTTTCATAATGCACTCAGTGCAGTGATTCTAAGACTGTTTATAAAATCACTCCATTGTTTGCTGCCTCAAAAATCCCCCAAGATGGAACAAAAAATGTACCAGCCTTCAGTCGCAAACGTTTACTCTATAGTGAGCAATAAATTGAGATTTTGGACTATTTTTTTCTTGTATTTCGGACGTGATTCATCATTATTTTGTGCTGTCCCTGACAGGTATGGTGTCACATTCATTTTACAAACACAAGATTAACTAAAGGCCCCTTCACGCTTTGTGAAGCGAGACCAAAGTCCACCAATGGCCAATTTTGAGCTTTGACAAACAAAGACAGCCTCCACACCTACAAACCAACCAATCAGAATACAGCATGAAATGGCAGTGCCCTATTCATTAGGCACATCTGTACAGTCTGATGCAATCCAACACAACAGCTCAGCCATAAAGTCGACTTCTATGATGCCTATAATGTTCAGGTTTTTTAAATTACTGTATATAAGCATTGAGGTCATAGTTAGTGATGGTGTTTCTAATATTCTGACCCCCTCATGGTTGTAAATAGGGAGGACATTAGAAACACCTCTATATAATGCAGTCCAGTACAACAGCACCTTTAACTACGACCTCAGTGTTAATTATATTTATACATTTCCCACATTGTCAACAGAAACTGAGCATTATGAGCTACGTAAAGGCAGACTTTTATTGCAGAATAGTTCTACTGAATAACAATAGATTGTACAGGTGTACCTAATAAAGTGGCAACTGAGTGTATTTACCGCAAACTCACTTTACAAAAATCTGCAGTTTATGCTGCCCTCTTTCTCCTGGCTTCACAATCTCCTCCTCTTTTGAGGTGTTTTGATGCGAAAACCAATGTGTTTTCTCACTGTTAAATACCATCGAACAGCTCTGTGAAGTCCATCCCAAATATCAAAGGGGCTACTTGAGGCTATCTGATAGGACTGTAGGGTACATCAGACAAAAACAAAAAAATCTCCCACGCTGTGACAACGCTGTGATAAAGGTTTTATTAGGTTTAGGCACAAACACGACTTGGTTAGGTTTAGGGCAATATCTTGGTTTGGGTTAAAATAAGTGTCATATTTTGGGGCACTTGCTGAAACTACAGCCTGTGTGCTTTCTCATGTAAAAACATACTTACAAAACACACGTTACTTACAAGAAACCGGACCCTGTGTGTTTGTGTGGTGTTTGTGTGTGCAGGCTTTGCAGGGACCCCCGGCTACTTGTCCCCAGAGGTGCTGAGGAAGGAGGCGTATGGTAAACCTGTAGACATCTGGGCCTGTGGTAAGTTCTTTGTCTGTGTTTTTCTCACCGCCGCCTCCTCCTCTTCCTCCTCCTTGTCACTCAGACAAACGTTGTGTTTCTGTGTGTAGGTGTGATCCTCTATATCCTTTTGGTTGGATACCCTCCGTTCTGGGACGAGGACCAGCACAAACTCTACCAGCAGATCAAAGCTGGAGCGTACGATGTGAGCCTGCCTCTCTGTCGCTGTTATCACTCCACTCCTCTCACTTTTAAATCATGTATGTTTAATGTGTATGTGAGCATGCATGGGTGTGTGTGCGCTTCAGTTTCCCTCCCCAGAGTGGGACACGGTGACTCCGGAGGCTAAAAATCTGATCAACCAGATGTTGACGATTAACCCAGCCAAGAGAATCACTGCCCAGGAGGCTCTGAAGCACCCATGGGTCTGCGTAAGTACACACATATATATACATATACATGCACATCCAGCACCCTGTTACTGCAGACAGGAATCAATATTTCATGGCCCCTGCTTAATTCTCCAGCAATCCTCTAACAGCAGGTTTGTGAACATCTGTCCCAAAATCAGCACCATCTTTTTCCAAACATGCAATCTCTGATATGTGCCGATCCTGGGTCAGCTTATCTCGAACAATTTGTCCCATAGGACGGCAAAAGAGCAACCTGTCTCAGGAACGAGCGCCTTCTATGTGCACAAACATCAGCATCACCAGCTCACAAGCACAACCAGTGAGCTCTGATATGTGCAGTTAAATTGAGACTGTTTGTTGTATAGAAAAGTGGATGTTTTTCATGCAAAAGCACTCTTTCTGACATTTATCTAACAGCCATGGCTGTTTGAAATGCCATGCACATGTTTCCAGTCACCCATCATATGCTGAGAAAAATGATATATATATAATATATATATAATATCAATGCCAGCTCTAGTTTAGGTGGATTTCCCAGACCAGATCCCGCCCAACCCACTAAAACAAATGATACTAATATTGTAATATTTCTCACAAAACCATTTAGAGTTGCCTGATAACCAATCACATAGAGACAGAACATAACAAAGCCCCGCCCACACCGGAGGGGAAAACAACTCATCGCTCTCCAATGACTTTGTATTGAAGGAGCCTCCTCGTCACTTCGGTCTGTTAGCAAAAAACAGAAACATGGCTAAAAGCTGCTGTGTGGTGGGATGCACCACCAACAGGGTGAAGAACCCAGAACTAAGTTTTTATAAGCTGCCGAACCCAAAAACTGAACCTTTAAGAAGACAGAAGTGGATCCAGATGTGAGGCATCAGCAGGAAGAACGGGAACTCTGTGGGATCCTGACACTCAGTGTGTCTACGGGGGCAGCAGCATTTAGTCACTGCTCAGTCAGATATCCAGATGTCAGATTTAGGCAAACTGTACTGCTGTAAGTTCAGCTAAAGCATTTTGACAGTATGAAACTTGTGGCTAAATCAGAAAGCTCTGCAGTATTATGTTTGAGTGCCTTAGCTAACTACAGTAGCTTAGCTTGAGAAGGGACACTGAGACAGACCCACAGTGTTGAGTTTGTCCTCTCTGGTGGACAGAGGCTGCTAAAATAATCCTCTGACAGGCTGAAATCTAATGTTTTTAGCTGCTACAGGCATTTTGTTAGTGTTTCAGTCCTTAGTTGCAGATTGTGGCGCCGATTGTTTTCCCCTCCGGTGGGCGTAGTTTTCAGAGTGTGATGTGTTGTGCTCTGTCTCTATAACATCAGGTTTCTCTCTTCCTCTCTGAGCCTTCAAGAGCTGCAATAATCATTTAATTTAACTGAAAAATAATCTGCAACTATTTTCGTTTATAAATGATGAACTGTTATTGATTAAACCCAAGAGGACATTAAACAGTTAAAACTAGCTCCATCGACAAACTAAAAGAGTAAAATGTGACTTACACATGAATGCATCAGTAATTATATAATCCAATAATATAATACATAATATGTTCTATATAATATGACGTAGAGTTACGTGCTTTTACTTTAAGTGACTTTTATTTGAAATGGAGTATTTCTATATCACAGTACTGCTATTTTTACTTATGTAAAGGATCTGAATACTTTTTCCAGCACTTTGTAGAGCCGGCTGTGCTTCATATGTCCTCTCATGTCTTGTATTATAAAACAGAAACATTATACATAAAGGCTGCTGATTGTCAGGACACCATGAAGCCGAGTTCAATCTATTTAGCTTCGGGGGTTTTTTGCCAAAAATGTCGTCACCTAAAGAGCCTCCGAATCGACACATTCCAGGGAAGCGAGTATCTCCGACAGCTCCTGCCCACATAAACCTGTCACAGTCAGAGCTGCTCTTCTAATGTTTTATTTTCAGCATCTCTCTCTCTCCCTCTGTCTCCCTGCAGCAACGCTCGACGGTGGCCTCCATGATGCACAGACAGGAGACAGTCGAGTGCCTGAAGAAGTTTAACGCCAGGAGGAAACTCAAGGTGTGAACGATGCTCCTCAAAACAGCATCTGCATCTTCTTCTGGGGGATGTTTACTCCACCCATCCACAAGATCCATAATTTCATCCCTCCCCTCTTATCCATTTAAAGCCCCTTTTCAGATGTGGGAAATGTAACTTCATCTGTCTGTTAAAGTGACAGCTTACAGCTGACTTCATTGTGGCTTCATTTAGACGTGACGGCACATTTACAGAAGATGCTCGCGCGATATTTGGCACCTCTCGAGCAGAGAGAGATCTTGTGATGATCTGATTTGATCTCTTGTGTAAAATGTAATTTAGCTTTGGTAATAATGTAACTTTAACAGTCATGCTAATGAATCTAAAGAGAGAGAGAGAGCAGTTGTAACAGCAGGGAAGAGGACTGTTTCCTGCTGTCTCTCAGGCTGCATCACTGATGGATTTTGAAACGATTTTGAAGCCTCAATGAGCTTCGTGAACGCGACGTTTTAACATCAGTTTCATCATTTAACGTCTGCCTGTTTCATAAAAGCATTGAAAGACAATGCTATTAGCTCACATTCTGTAGCCTACGTAAAGCGTTATACTGGATATTTATTTATTCATTCATGAAAACTGAAAGGCTGTTGGTCAGATTATTTGTTGTTGTACCGTGAGGGGGAAAAATAATTTCTAAAGGCTGATCTGATCTGAGAAGAATCTCCTCAACAGCGTAAAACTGTCTCTTTTCACTGTTTCCTGGTTTATTAAACCAGTTTTAAGTTCTTTGTGCAGAAGAGATAAAAGCTGCGTAAAAATGCCTCATGTAACCCCCTCAATCGGAAGAAACCGGCCCAATTTTTTTCAATCGGGTTGAGAGTTGTGGTGTAAACCTTTAATATATGATCAACAGAAAAATATCAGTTCCTAATAACCATGTAAACACTTAATCCGATCGATTCTCTCTGGCTGGAATCTATATATTCTTTGTGTGCATGTTTGGGGGGAACATCAGGTGACGTGAACGACTTTCCTGGAGGGACAGAAACCAAACTGCTCTGTGGCTGAAACAACTTAAAGATTTTAGGATTGTTGAACACCTCGATGGTCGAAAGGCTCCAAACAACGAGTCGTTCAACACTGTGTTCGGGTCAAAAAAGTTATATTCTGATTAAATGCTTTTGGGCATGTAACACTCATCTTATCAATCGCTTTATTTAGCGTCCATGTAAACAGTTAAGTTGGAATCTCTGATCAGAACGATTTCAGTCGGGTTGAAGACATATTGTCCATGTAGCTGCAACTAAAGATTGAGATAATTCATTTATTACAGTGAATCTTAGGAGGCAGCACATTTCTCTCTTTGAAAATGTGACTGCATTCAGTTCAAAAGGTGAACCAGAAATGTTATGAGGCTCCGGACTCTTATTCAGACATAATGTGAAATTGGGTGTCAGATTAACGTAAAGGGCTCTGTTCACCCTCATCTTTGCCTTCTCCTCCACAGGGGGCCATTCTGACCACCATGCTCGTCTCCAGGAACTTCTCTGGTGAGTGCCGCTCGGTGAAAAGACGAGAGTGGAGGGAACATGTCAGCGCTCAGAGGACAGGATGACATGCCATCTGCCTTCTGCCATCTCCTCACACACACACACACACACACAGCAGGTTGATGGGCGGCAGTGTAACAGTAAGCAGGAAACATAGCAGAGATATTTGCCTTGTTAGACATAATCTCATACAATATAACATGTTTGGGTTTGATGCTACTGAGCCTCTTTGTTTGATGACAGACAAAAACCAAAGAGTAATAAAACATGTCTCTGTCAACACCTTTTCAATGTCACATGGAACCAGATTTTGTCTGTCTATTGCAAAAATGCAACAGAGTGAGGAGACACCTCTTGGCTATGTAGTGAATGACACTGGGGGGTCAGGGGACGTTGGGGGGGGGGGGGCACAGACTGACCACCGCAGTGTAGCATGGACAGCTGGACAGCTGGTAGTCAGAGCTAACAGTCACGAGAAGCTACTGTCCAACTCCGCTGGAAAGAGAGGGAGTCTGGTGGAGCTTTGACAGTCACGAGATGCACCAGAGGTGGAGTAATAATAGCAGTACTACCGTGTAAAAATACTCTGTTAGTAAAATTTTACTTATTTTAATTTTAAGTATTAACATTAAAATATGCTCGTCATGCAGAACGGCCCATTTCAGAATAATGTATATGATATTATTGCATTATAATTAGTGATGCATTAATGTGTTCATCACTTTAATGTTGCAGCTGCTAAATGTGGAGCTGATTTTAATGACTATAAACCGCTGGGTAGCTGTTTCTAAATTACCTCAAACACATCTTTGGGAGCACTGTACTGTGTTGTCTTATTATTTATCAGAGAACATATAAACTGGTACCTATTTATATGTGAAGAGCTAATATCAGTAGATAATATTGGCTGTTATACAGTAACCTAAGATAGGTACATTACACAGTCAAATAGAAAGAGCTTAAACTGCAGCACACATACAGAAACCTAGTTCATCATACATACTCTCTAATACATATGTATAATTTTTTTCAGAATAACTATTTGAAAATGATGTTGGTCTTCCTCTATAAAAACACACACAAACAAAGAGTCACTGTGTAAAAGTATTGTGTGTTAATCAAAGCCTGATGTATCTTCTTCCTCTGAGCCATAGAGCTCCGTTGTCGTCCAAAAACTAGTAAAAACTCATTGATAAGTGGCATGATTGACATGTTCCTTCATTACCATGATCACGGCACCACTAGAGCAAAAAATCTGGATTAATCCGCCGCTGAAAATAGTCCCCAACAAATGCACTATCAGGGTTCGTACGAAGTCTTAAAAAGTTTGGAAAATGCTTAATTTTAACCGTTATGTTTTCAAGGTTAGGAATATGTGCTTGAATTTGAATATACTCCTTGAAAAATGCTTAATTTCCAACATAATCTGGTGTTTCATCATCGACACAATCACTCATGGAAACCAAAAATCTTTTAATGTGTCATATTTGTCATATTTGTTTGTTGTCTCCTGGCATTTATAGTAACAATTAAAGGCTTTGAGAGTCTGGACATTGTTGGTTTAGGTACCTTGAAAGTACTTTAATTTTACTCTTATAAAGCTGTAGGAAATTATTTCGCCTAAAAATGTATATTTTGTAAGGTTTGTTTTTAAAGATTCATGTCTTCAGTAGGAACCAGTGAGCTCGGAGCTGAGAGCCACAGACAGGAGGTCAGACAGAGACACATTGTTGGTTTTTAGTCTTTTCCTGAGATTTGTTGACATTATATAGAATATAACCAGTCTTATCCTTTAATAAACAGCACTGCCTGAGTATAGCTGCTACTCCATCAGCCTAAATTATGTTTTTCACTCCTCCTCCTCTTCATCATCTCATCATCACCTTCCTCTCTCTGTGTTTCAGTGGGTCGGCAGACTACAGCCCCCGCCTCCATCAGCGCCGTGGCTGGAACCACCGCCGGCATCGTGGAGCAAGGTAGACCGATCCAACATCTTCTCTTTTTTGCCCCTCTGACCTCTCCCCTCTTAAAACTTCACATCCGCTTCTCTCACTCGACTTGTGGTGGACATGATTAAATGTAAATCCCCCCGGAGTCATCACATCACACACTCCCACCATCCATCGGCTTGTTTTAATCTCTCCTCCTAAATCTAAATCTTTTTTAATGCTTCTCAAATGTTTTGCTAAGGTAAGCAGCCTCATCTCTCTCTCATCTTTGCCTCGTGGGTTCGGCCTTCTCTTGTTGTGCAACTCAGTCACATGCCCTGCGGGGGAATTAGGGGACAAATTGCATGCAGTTTGGTGGTGCACGCTGCAGCTTAGATGCCAGATGTGCTTGCAGAAAGGGGATGTGTTTAAGTGTGAGGTGCAAAATAGTAATAACTGTGCGGTGCAGCTTTCAACTTGAGGATCACACACCCACTCTGAGCTCCGGTGTTTCCCCCAGTGACGGATTAATGTCAGCAGGACTGTTGCTTTTTGTGCTGCCACTTCCTCTTTTAATCATTAACGAGCAGCAGAACTCATCTGTTCTGCCCTCACATCCCGCTACACAAACCATCAATGAACTCTGTAGTGACTCCAACTAATCCAGCCTACTCTCTGAGATTAACAAACCCATTATTACATACCTGCATCTCCACTTCCCCTCATGCTTTCACTCCTAATCTCTGTGCCTGTGCGTGCATATGTGTGTGAGCGTATTTGGATTATATGGAGAATTAGTTTGACTTTTTTCCCCTCATGCCTGATGCCCTCTGCTTATCTAATGCTTTGGGCAGTGCATCAGGGTTAGGAGGTGCCAGTTGGATGGAGATTTTTTAATGTCTTTTCACCGGACGGAGGGAGGGGTTGTTGTTTTTTTTTTTTTTTATTTAGAGGGAGGGATGAATTCTTTTTTTCTTCCCTTAAGGGTGGAGAAGGGGAGGACATGTGGAGAGATAAGCGTTGTCACTCTCTTTGTGGTCTGCATGTTCATTTTTTTGTTAAAGATTTTGAGCGCTTTGGTGAGCAGGTGAATTCTCAGCCCGTGCATGCATGCATCACCGTGCATCTGCAGCTGTGATTTAGAGCGCGGTGGTCATCTGAAGGTGTATGATGTGTACTCTTCCATCTGAGGGTGTGTCGTTCTGCCTCTCTGCAGCAGCCAAGAGTCTCCTCAACAAGAAGGCAGATGTCAAGGTAAGCTCGCTTCTCTTCCCTTGTGTTCACTCGCCTCGTCCTCTCTTTAAATCCTTGGCTGCCCTTCCGCCGCTCGGACGCCCTTTGCGTTCAGAACTACTTTTATTGTTCCATAAATATTTCGGTCAAAGGCAGATGCAATACGTTTTTGAGGTGACTTGACTTTGTCGAGCACTGTAGCGTTCACTTTAATGTTTCCAAGAGATTGTCTTTGGCCTTAAAGGCACAGCGCAAGCATCGTGTGTGTTTGTCATTTCCTGTTCTTCTTCCACGTTGGAGCTCAGAGATGCAGCGATACTTGATGATGTTATTGAGTAGTGTGTGGATCCCAGAAAGAGCAGCTATTTTAAGGCTAATATAGCCATCCTGATGAAATGCTGAAGAGCCAGAGAACTATAGAGTATTAGAATTTTGTTTACGTGTCGATTAATTAATATTGGCTTTAAGTGAGGCTACACAAAGTGACACAAGGTACATGGAAATATTGGAACAAATGTCTGTATGTGTATTAATCACTGGACTTCTCTAGTATCCCTATGTTGTTGTCCTCATATTGTATGTTATTATTTTTATACTGATATGGACCTGTGTGTCTGAAATAAAGTTAAATTGATATCTAATGTAGTTCAGCTGAGCTGAGGGCTGTGGTTAAACATCCATCTTTGTAGAAATAGTCTGTTACAAAATAAATATATAATAAAATATTACAAAACCATGAAGAATAAGAGAAAATTAGCCAAAATTGGCAACTTTTCAGCCAATGTTCAAAAAGATATGTTGTAGTTTTAAAACAACACAATGCTAATAATAAAAAAATTACGACTTCGTAGAACAACATGGTCAGACAATACTGAAGAAAACACAAGTTAAAATACACTAATATCCAATTATTAAATAATGTAATATAATCTATAATATATATTGTTTACATTCTGTGTACCAACACTTATTTAGCCATCATCAAATGAACACAAGTGAGACTAAAAAATGAAATAAAACAGTTTTTCAAGAAGCAACAATGTCACAAAGTTACAGTGATTATAAAAGTATGTAAAGATGACAGGCAGACAATACAACATCAGGCTTAAGGACAGCAGATACACTTTTTAACTCTTTACCAAAACGGAACACTTTTATTTTGAAGGATGAACCCTCTCACTCCCTGATGGAAACTTCTCTCTGACTGGCTGGTTTGAGGGGGGTGGGGTGGGGGGGGTACCTCAGTCTGGCACAGCTGGCACTTTGCATCACTCCACTGCAGACATTTTTCACCCAAAATATTTCCCTGTGCCAAAGCAGCGTTGATTAAAGTACTGGTCTCTGCACCGTTTCATTTCCTGAAGTGAATCATGACGTTAGCGGTGGTCCTCTGTTTCTCCTCTTCAGGTGTTTGTAGTTTGTTGCACTCTGTCTGGTCCTCTAAGTGTCTGGATGTAATGCACTCTGCACTGTGGCAAACGTATGTTCATGTGTGTGTGGTGTATCTGTGTCGTCATGCATGTGTGCCTGCATGAGTCCGTGTGTGAACTCTGAACGAGCAGTTCAATGAGTGCTGCAACGCTAACTGGTTCAGTTTGTCTCAGATGCAGAATGTTTTGTACAGACGTCTTTACAGAGCTCCCAAAGTCCCGAAAGGAAGATGTTTGTTTTATCTTGTACGAACAAGATATTATGTTGTGTAACGTAACGTAACTTGTTTGCAAAAGTGAACAAGATAATAACTTTTGTGCACAAGATGTGGATCTCGAGCTACTTTCGGGAAGCAGGAGAAGTGCTCATGTTTAAATTACTTGTGTATGCAAAAGTATGGATCTAACTCACACAAGATAATATTTTGTGTCCATCAGATGTGGATCTTGTTTAAATAAGATACATAAGACTTGTGCGCAAAATATATGGATCTCATTGGCACAAGATTATAACTTTTTGTGAACAAGATATCCATCTTGTTTAACGCAAGATAATATTTTGTGCACGCAAGATATGGATCTTATTGACACAAAATTATACATTTTTTATTATATTATATATATTATAAGATATTTATCTTGATCACGCAAATATGATAACTTTACTTAAATATCTAACTCACACAAGATAATGACTTTATGTGCACAACATGTGGATCTTGTTCACGCAGGATAATAACTTGTGCACACAATATAAAACATTTGAGAGCATTGTACCTTTTGGAGTTGAAGGTGTGTAAATCTCTCTGGACGTGTTTCTCTGTGACATGAACCTGCATCTCCTTTTGCTCCTTCAGCCTCTCCTCTTCCTCTCTTCCTCTGCACACCACCCCTCCCCTCTCTCTCCTCGGGTGGCTTGATGCTAATCGCAGATTATTTCTCACCAGATGATTAATCTATCATTACATAATCACAGCTTCTCCTTTGCTGCACCCTGACGTCACTCCAATACACAACCCTGGAGCTATTTCCGTGTTCCTGCATTAACACAGGCTCCCTCTCTCCTTTTTCTCTCTCTCTTCGTCTCAGTTTCCAGATTTTTCCTTTGAATGTGCTCTTTTTTCTCTCTACGCAGGTGCAATAGCTAAGGGCAGTCAACAAGAGTTAAAATCAGTTGTTATATATGGTTGTGGTAGAATACTTTTATCACCCTTACAGGGGAGTGACAGTTACAACTGAGGACTGATGGCTCTATTATGGAAGTCGTGACAAGAAATACACTGTTTTACACCCAAATTCACACCGTATGATGTTATGATGTGCTCTCTTATATCCTGATACTGAGGAACAAAACTGAGTATGTGCACACTGAACAACACAGTAAGCACTGATTAGGTGAGTTGCAGGTTAAAACGTGGCTAAATCTGGTCGAAAAGTGAACGTTTTTTAAACATCTACACTGTATATAACTGTTTTTACAGCAGAAATTAAATGACTATATTTCAACATGAAGTAGGCCTAACTACATGGTCAAATATAGTCATTTAACTGCTGTTAAAACAAGGATTAATATGTAACCGAGACCTAGGCATCAGTTTGTCTTTTCCAGTCCATTTATACTGAAGCACCCCATGCAGCCTTGCCTTTGCCTTGCTAAAAGCAGAATGATGGAGATTTTCTTCTTTTCATCCATCCAGCACTTTGGTCCCGAGCGAAATACCTGGACAACTGCTCATCAGATTACCATGAAATTTGGACTCCATAGGATGAACCCTAAAGTTTTTGGTGACCTGTTGACATTTCCTCTAGCACCATCATTTTAGCCCCATTTCTAGGGGGCCACTGAAGTATAGGGTTACATAATGGATGAGGTATTCAGATAAGGCAGCTAAAGTCTTTCCACAGAAAGCTGCTCGTAGGGCCTTGGGTAAGGCTCTCCTCTTCAGACAGTTTTGTTATGTGAGCTGCAAGAAACATTGCAGTCTTTAGCGGCTGCCAGTGGGTCCCAAATACAACATCCCAAACTAGGTTCTTTAAAGACACAGGGTGAGAGAGAACACTTTACTGAATATAAATATATGGATCAAATTATTATGTGCAATGCTAAAGGTGTTGCTGATAGTGATGATGAACCAACAGAGAATTAAGCATTGACTCTACAGCAGCTTGTCAGCGTCTTTCAGCTCATTGTTTTGGTTCAGTGTCTCCGCTCTCGTCAGCGTCACTTCCAGCAGCAGCAGGCAGCTGTTTTCAGCTAGTGAGCTCTGATAAACCCTCTGTACGCTGCCCGCCCAACACCAAACAGCAGACAGACAAAGTTAGCGACTACCTGGTAAAGAACGTGGAACATTTAGCAGCTAAAGAGATGGATAATTACTTTAAGAGTCAGTGGAAACCAAACCAGAGCTAAAAGAAGACTTAATATTGGACATTTGCCCAGAAACACGACTCCATCACAAGGCTAATGTTTCCTAGTGTCAGCTGGATGTGTGAATAGGCAATTGTTTGCTAACACGTTAGCATTTAGGAAATTAATATGTCAGTGTTGTTTTTCACCTTGTTCTGCTGCCCCCAAGTGATGCTGCTTATATTACATATAGTTAAATGGCTGCCTAACGCATTTTAGGATCAACGGTCAGATATGTTGAGCCTTTTAGCTTCACATTAAATTACCAAACTGACCAAACACCATGTTTTTAACACCGTTGTGAAGAGCAAGAGGAGAAGCCCTCAGTATGTAACTCTGTGACTCAGATAATGGATAATGGTAGAGTTACGGGGGCTGCAGTGCTTCCCGAATGGAGTGTGTAATTGACGTGCAAGCCGAGCAAACCACTTGCCTCAGTTTCCTGCAAAATTAAACATCATTATTTATTTCCACGGCAGTCGTTTCTCTTAAAACTGCAGAGAATGTGTTTTAGTCTTCTGTGCTCCTGTAACACAAAGAGAATTCACTTAGTAGGAATATAAATCTTTATATTTATAAACTGAGGCACAAACTGGCAAATGCAGCACAAAGATTTGCCACAAATATATAAAGAAGCCACAGCTGTGTACATCATGTCTGATTTAGAAAGGAGAAATGGACCCTCGGCTGTGAGGGTTACCGGTCCAAATCCCCAGACTGGCAGGCAGCAGGGTGAAGTGAATGAGTGCTGCTTTGATTGGCCAACAGTAGAAGACTGTGGTTGTTATTAATATACTGCTGCCGTCTCAACACATGAAGGCCACCACAGTGTAACAGTTAAGTTATGAGACAGTGGTTTGCAGAGTTCACGTGAAGGTCTGTTCACACGACTCTCAGCAGCGAGTCAGAAAACGAAGGACACCACAGAAGAAGACTGCACAGATGATGGATTTTGAATTTGACTTTGCAGCTGAATGGTTGTTTATCCCTCTGGCTGGATTGCCAGCAGGATAAACACCACAGCCAATACCTTCAAAGGGGAGATCCGATGCTTTAAAAACTGCAGATTTTTGCCCTTTGATTCTCAGTGACACTAATGGGCGACTTTAATCCCAGCGTGATGCCACAAGCTTCCTGCTTCACTCAGGAATGTCTCTAAAGATTTTCCTATTGGAGCTGTGGTGAAAGACTTACAGCTTTAGTGTGGGACTGAACGTCTGTTACATTCAAGCCAAGCAAACCGATGTTACAATTGAAGCACATGTTAGTCTACGGTTGTAACACGGCTAAAGAAACAGCATTAAATAAATAGTTTTCATGGCAAATCAACAATATTTCAGCCAAGCAACTGTTTTTACGTTGATGTCATACGGAGGATGTGATCAGATAATGTACAAAACATAGTGATATTACCGATGTACCAGTTGGCACATTCGTGTCCGATACACTGATTACACCTACAAGCTGTAGCGAAGTTGATTGATGGAAGTTGAAAAATATTATACAACCCTAGTCTGATTTAGAATATAAAACCCTCTCTTCCTTCTTATTTGGTGGCATTTTGAAAAGCAAACAAACAAGCAAACAAAGCTGCGCTCGCAAATCTAGGCAGTTACCAATGAGCCGCTGGTGGCGGCCATGCTTTGGCGTACCTTACAGATCACAACTAGCATGCATGACACGTGAAAACTATGCTAACTGACGAACAACAGACATGCAGACAAGTGTGTGGATTTTAGCTCCACAACATAACAAACACAACTTTACATTTGAAAAATCTGGATCTTAATTTTTACTAATTTCAGCTAATCCGGTTTTCCGGCCGTCATTCCCTGCTGAGTAAACAAATCCTGTAGATATTTCTCAGGGATGTTTAGTGCTGCACCGGCCTCATGCTGACGTGATGAGGCCTCGATGGCGTTTATGTAGCAAGAGAAAACGAGCGTGTTACAACTGTATCGCGTTACATTTAAGGCGACTCTCCCCCTCCTGGAAATGGGTGGTTAAATGAGAATCTGCATACGGGCAAATGTCCTTACGTCATCTCTAAAGCCATTTATCTCGTCTTCTCTTTTGCATCTTCACCCTATAATGGACAGATTTTAGTTTCTGTCTCTGTTTTTGTCTTCAGTCCAAAACAGTTAACAATCACAGGAAACCCTGCTGCGGAAAATAATGAGCAGAAAATGCAGTTAGTCGCTGCGTCGTGTCTGCGTTTGTGTGTTTGTGCATGCTATAGAAGAAGAGGAGTTGCTTGTTACGTCTGTGTGAGTTATAAAACTGTGTCTGTATATTTAGCATGTTGCTGGCTGTTTATAGTGTCTTGTGTGTGTGTGTGTGTGTGTGTGTGTGTGTGTGTGTAAGCCTCGCAATCCTTTCATAAGCGCTGTCTCTGTCTGTTTGACCTCCTCTTCCTCTTCTGAAATGGGTTGAATGTTGTTTACTCGGGGGAGGGGGGGGGGGGGGTACATTAAGAGACACTAATGTCTGTTGGAGGAGCTCATATATACTGTAGTTTAGACTAAATGGATGTGATGCTTGTTTCTTTATATCTGACAGATGTTGCAGAGGTGCACAGCTGCCATTGGTTTAATTTGCCATCTGCCAAACAGCGTCCACAGCCAAAATGAAAAAAGCCTAGACCGAAATATCTGAGCTCTGACTGGGATTGATTTGGATTTTTACTGCAGATAGAAATGAACGGACGTGATGAATTGTGTAAAACCTTTTTATCTAATTAATACTGTAGTGATAAATGAGGGGAAACCTTTCCTGGATCTGTATGTGTCTGCTTGTTGACTGACTGCTCTCTCAAACACTGGGAGTTGGATGACTGCACTCTGTTCTTCACTATTTCTGTCTCTGGAGCACTCTGCTTCTATCTGCTATTTTTACCTGTGTTACACTGTTTTTTTTACACAGTAACCACCCACTTTACAACCAGCAGATGGCACCTCTCACCATTGTTGCTGAGCACTAATACAGCACTTTGTGTTTCCTGCACAGCCCCAGACAAACAGCACGAGAAACAGCATAGTCACCAGTCCCAAAGGCAACACGCCCTCTGCTGCACTGGTATGCAGCTGTGTGTCCGTCTGTCTGTCTGTCTGTCTGTCCGTTACACTTTCAAACAGCTGAGTGTGTAGGTGTGTGCATGACAGAGAGAGGGAGACAGGTGTGTGAAGGTTTGGACAATAGATCAGAGTGATTTGCTGCTGTGACTTTGTGTATTAATTCAAGGTTTGCAGCTTTTCAAGGAAAAAGAAAAATGCCCTTATTAAATGCAAAGATCCATACCACTCTCATTTTTGTACGTTAAGTATGGAGGCAATTAGCTTAGCTTAGCTTAGCATAAAGACTGGAAGCAGGGGGAAACAGTTAGCCTGGCTCTGTCCAAAGTAAAACAATAACACACCTATCAATACCTCTGAAGATCAGTGATTAAATATGTTGCATCTTGTTCTGTTTAATCTGCACACAAACTGAAATGTAAAAACAACCTCACCACGACGACAAGACGCCGGCAAGTCGCCGCAATCCCTGTAAAAACCTTCTGTTTGTGTACAGAGTAAACAAACGTGTTGATTAGTGAGCTTTAGAGGGCCACGCTAGCTGTTTCCACCTGTTTCCAGTCCTTATGCTAAGCTAAGCTAATTGTTTCCTGGCACAAGAGTGGAATCGATCTTCTCACCTCACTCTTTTGGGTATATATACATATACATTTATACAAATGCATATATATTCTCAGTGTATACATCTAAAGGGATCTGTATAAAATAATGAATGTAAAAAGGGTTGGTGTAATAAGCATTTCGGTCAGTATAAAGTTGCTTTGATTAAATTTTTCACTGTTTATTAATTTTACATTTGAATTTTACACGTGTATTTGAGTTGTGTAAGTTGAAAATGACCAAAATAAACTAAAACTCTCTGCAAGACAGCAAAGAAGCATTTTTCCCCAAAAACTATTCCTCTAAGAAGTTGAAATGTACAACAACAGCAAAGAGAGAGAGAATTTAAGAGAATATATTTGAAAATCACATTTCACAATATGCAGTTTGTAGGCTTTATATGAATTTAAAATGATAATGAAAGTGTATTTTATTTTTTATGATCACAGCCACTTTCTAACAGATTTCACACCTTTCATATTTACATAACAGTGAAACTATTCTGTATGATTTAGTTAAAGGATAAGCCTTGTGTTATTTGTCTTCTATACGTTTTCTTATTGTCAACAAATCCCATAAAAAGACCCAATAATGTCAGACTTCCTGTCTGACTTCCTGTCTGTGGCTCTCAGCTCTGAGCCCATTGGTTCCTACTGAAGACGTAAATCTTTAAAAGCACCTCACATATATATAGTTTATTGAGTATACTAAAACAGCTGCTCACTGTAGTTTCTATCAAACAAATAGGAGGAAATAGTGCATTTGATGGTACTATTTTCAGCGGCGGATGAATCCACATTTGGTCTACAGCACGGAGGAAGAAGTTACACACACAACACTTATTAGTAGAAACATTCACTGCTGGTTTTGGCCTTTTTTGGAGTTTGTTGACAATAAGACAAAAAATCACCAGACTTATACTTTAAAAACTGTGTACAGTACTTACTGTATCTGTGTGGCATGCAGTACATGTCATATACATGTAGTAAGCTGCCATACATTGAAGAAAAGTAGTATCATTATATGTAGTATTATATATGTGATTTTTATTTATGAAATAGGACAAAAAGTGATTGATACGGGAAAGAGAGAGTTGCGTTGGTACAGATCAATCATCCTCCATCATTGACTCTTTTTAAACCATTCAGGACTTTTTCTCTCTTCAAAGTTAATATATTTCATTTCTCCCTCCTCCCATGTGTTACTCTCACCCTGCTCTCTATTGATCTTCCTCTCACGTCTCATTTTGTCATCATAAAACGTTCCCTCTCTATTGCTTCTCTTTACCTCCATTCATCTCTCCTCCTATTTTCTCTTTTCTCTCCATTCTTCCTCCAGGAGCCTCAGACTACTGTTATCCATAATCCAGTAGATGGGACGAAGGTACATCCTCCTCCTCTCCCTCCCTCCATCTCTTTATTTCTTGTCCTTTGTTTCATTTCTCATCCTCGTCTTCACTCCGGTTCTCCATCTATGTGGGTGGAAAACTGTTTTGTTTTTGTTTTTTTGCAGGATTTGTGTATTTGGTTGAATATCTTATATCTCTGGTGTGAATCTATTTGTATATTCATGCATGAGAGTGTGAGATGCTGGAGCTGTGGATCCTGTTGTCTTATACTGCCCCTCTGTGTTCAGACTAATGGAGCTCAGCGGTGGCTCTTGCTGCTGCTGGCTGAGCAGTCTGTGTATGTCAGCAGATTAACCCTCATCCCACCATTCAGACTGTGTGTAACAGTGGCTAAACGTCGTGTCCGTCAACACAGAAACAGCTCTGCTGAGTCAGACCTGCATCTGTGTTTCTTCTGTGTTTCTTTTGGCAAAACTGTGGCGTTCAGATCGAGTCATGTTGTAGATTCGACGGCAGAAACTTGAGTGTTTTGTGTGTGTGTGTGTGTGTGTGTGTGTGTGTGCATGCATTTTTGTGTGTGTGTGTGTGTGTGTGTGTGTGTGTATTAGCGCTTGTGGGTGTGTGCATGTTTTCATTTTTTGGGGTAATTAACATTTCTGTCTGTGCACTTTGCAGGAATCATCTGACAGCAGCAACACCACCATCGAGGATGAAGATGTGAAAGGTAGGTCACACACACACACACACACACACACGCATATACACACACACATATGCTTAATCACAGGCAGTGGTGCACAGTAACTACCAGGGCTGCACCTGAATCAGGACATTGATTTTTATACATAACTCAGCATTATTATTACTATTACGGCTCAGTCACCTGGGAACCACTTTCTAATAAAGCATACTTTATTGAAGCCATTTAGTTTTTAATAAGTGTATTTTGGTCTGGATGGCCTGCAGCTCTTTTTCAAAAGGTGTAGTAAGTGCTAAAACTATCCACTGGAGGGAGATTTCCTAATTAATTAAAGAGCTTGTTAAAAAAGCAGCGGTGGACGAAGTATTCAGAATTAGCAGTACCACAGAGTAGAAATACTCTGTTACAAGTAAAGTCCGGCATTCAAAATGTTACCTAAGTACAAAAGTATTAGTATTATTAGTAATCTGCAAAGTAACAAAAGCTGTCAGATAAATGCAGTAAAAGTGCAGTAAAAAGTACAATATTTTTCTCTGAGATGTAGTGGAGTAGAAGTATAAAGTAGCAGAAAATGGAAATACTCAAGTAAAGTACAAATACCTCAAAATTGTACTTAAGTACAGAACTTGAGAAAATGTACTTAATTACTTTCCACTACTGTTAAAAAGACAAAGGAAGTCATGTTGAAGGTGGATGTACACCAGCAAAATGGTATTAATGACTTACAGCTAATTTATAAAGATTTTAAATATACATTTTGAGGTACTTGTACTTTACTTGAGTATTTCCATTTTCTGCTACTTTATACTTCTACTCAGCTACATTTCGGAGGCGAATATTCTCCTTTTTACTGCACTACATTGATTTAAAGCGTTAGTTACTTTGCAGACTTAGATCATTAAAACTAAATATAATTAACTAATAAATTACAATATGTTATTGCAGATTAAACTACTCTGCAGATAAATTAAGTTAAAATAAGCTCCACATTCACCAGCTGCAACATTAAAGTTATTAAGTTATTACAAACATAATTACCTTTGATACTTGAAGTATATTGTGATGCTGATACTTTTGTACTTTTACTCTTGTAAAATTTTGAGTTCAGGACTTTTACTTGTAACAGAGTATTTCTACACTGTGGTATTACTACTTTTACTTAAGTAGAAGATCTGAGTACCCCCGCTTATAGTGTCTTCATAAAGTATCTATTTTAGACAGTGTTAGCAAATGCTACTTTCACGTCAACTTATCAGTGAAATTATAAACACATTAATAACACAAAGTACATTTGCTGATATTATTTCTGTACTACTTTATTTTAACAGTTCACCCAAATTACAAAAACAACACATTTTCTCACTAACCTCTAGTGGTGTGTAGCAGTATCGTCTTTCCCGCAGATGGTTTTGGTTTTCAGATATCTGTCTCTCAGATAAAAGACAGTTGGATTTTGTTAAATTTAGTTTGTTTGAAACAGAGTCCTTGTTGCTCTGGGTCTCTGGTCCCCAGCGTTTTTAATTTAATGTTAATAATGTTGAGGTTTGGACTGCTGGTTAGACGAAACAAAGAACTGTGAAGGAGTCACTTTGGGATCATTGTGACGGCAGAAGTTTTACAAACCAATCAATCAATCAATCAATGGATTAATGGAGAAAAGAATCAGCAGATGAATCCAGAATGAAAAGAATCCTTAGTTGCATAGTATAACATTTTTCTACTTTCAATACTTTAACTACATTTTCCTGATTATACTTGCAGACTTTTACTTGTAACAGAGTATTTTTACAGTGTGGTGTTAGTACTTTTACTTAAATAAAGGATCTAAATACTTCCTCCGCCACTGGCAGAGAGAGAGAGAGAGAGAGAGAGAGAGTGAGAATCAGAGCGAGCTAAGCCTTCCTCTCAGTGTCGGGAGGAAGCGAGGGGAGGAGGACACAGTAAATCTCATCTAAAGGTCTGGGACAAGAATAGCGTGATCAGCTCAACCAGCCTCACATTCAAACAGGAGATATGATGGATGATGGATGGAGGTAGAGAGCAACACAGCGGCTAGACGGAGCAGGAAGGAACTATTTATTTATTTTTATGATATGTAGGCGAGGATCATTTGAGCGCCCGTGGAGAGGGAAGCAACACAACTTTTTGTATGGAAATAGTTTTTATGTGTTCAGTAGCATGGAGGAGCTGTCAGTCACAGATGAAAGAGAGGTGACCGATAAGATTTACAATGAGTAACAAGCTCTCAGGTGAGTCTGGACTGAGCTGCGTTTGTTTGTTAATCTTTGTGAATGAGTTTTCAGGTCATGAGCTGAGCTTTGTGCAGCAGAGCGTCCGTGCACTGTAGCTTCATGAATCACAGAGTCCTCACAGTGCGTTTGTTTCTTCTCTGCAGCTCGCAAACAGGAGATCATAAAGATCACAGAGCAGCTCATCGAAGCCGTCAACAATGGAGACTTTGAGGCCTACGCGTGAGTCCACCTCTCGTTCTTTCTAGTTCCATAAAAATCTCGTCACCAGCTTGTGAGAAAAGTCTGATGTTATCCTGTAAAAAGAACACTAAAGCTCTCCATCAGCCGTGGACAACCATTAATCTGATTGACATACAAATGTGCTTTAAAAGATTAAAGTGTAATTACATTTCATTGTTTTATCCGCTCTCTCTCTACCTACCACACACAATTAAGAATAATGCTTTGCAGATTGAGGGAGGGAGGGTAAAGCGTGTCCGCAGCTCATTTCCGCCATTAAAAAGGACAATAGATGAAAAGTCAAGCATGACAAAAATGAAAATACTCATGGTAAGCCAAACTGACCTGATAGTGTGTCTAGTGTCGGTGAGATGATGGTAATGAAATACCCAAACAGAATATATGTCTTTACCTCGAGCTCCTTAGAATTCTTTATTTGCCTGCAAGCAAGAGTCACCCCATCTGTAGCCTATACGGGAGAGACTGACTAACATCTGTTACACCACATATATACAGTATATACTGGACAACAAACACATCACGAACAAGTCACAAGATTCACCCCTTCCTGTTACAACCCCATCCATTGTTCTTAACTAATGAGGCAACAAGTCATGCTTTGTGTGCTTTATCTGATCATAGCCCCAAATCCTATAGTTTGACCAACAGGGCAACAATGAACGCAGTACTCATGTTTATCTAGCACATGACCGTATGGATGATGTTCATCTCCTCACTCAGCCTTTACATCCTGTCATGAGATTGTCATGCTATACACAGACACACAGGAAAAGTCTAGTACTTTTGCAGTCTTCACCCTTAACTGGTTATACTTATGTTTCACAACAATCACTAATCAATTATATTTCAATACATATTCCACTTACAAGTACATGAACATTTTAACGCCTCAATTTCCATAACAATAGTAAGTCAAAACTAAGTCAAGATCATGAGATCCAAAGTCAAATTTATGAGATATTTTGTCAATTTTTTCAGTTACTAAGTCAAATTTATGAGATACTACGTGAAACTTAAGATACCAAGTCAAAGGTTTGAGTTACTGAGTCAAAATGATGAGTACTAAGTCAAAAAGAGGAAATTCTGAGCAAAACTTTTCAGTTGCTAAGTCAAATACTAGTTACTAAGTCAACATGATGTGATATTAAGTCATATTTGTCAGGTACTAAGTCAAATGATAATAATTGAGTTACTGAGTCAACATTATCAGATACAAAGTCAAACTTTTGGGTTACTAAGGCACGATTATAAAGTAGTACGTCAATCATATTAGTTACTAAGTCGAACTTATGAGATACCAAGTCAAAGGTAGAGTTACTAAGTCAATAACCTGAGATTCTGAGCAAAATGTTTGTAATTCAGTCAAAATTAAGATAAGATAATTAAGATAGTTGAAGATTTGTCTCACTAAGTCAAGATCAAAAGATCCCAATTCAAAATTATGAGATATTAAGTCAAAGTTTTCAGTTACTAAATCGAACTTATAAGCTAGTAAGTCAAGAGTTATGAGATTATGAATCAAGACTTTGAGCTAATAAGGCACAATTATTGGAGAATAAGTCAAATTTATGAGATACTAATTCAAAATGATGAGATACTACGTGAAACTTATGAGATACCAAGTCAAAACTTTGAGTTACTAAGTCACAATTATGGGATACTAATTAAAAATTATAAGATAGTGAGTCAGAGTTATAGATTGTTAGTCAAACGTTTGTCTTACTGAGACAAAATGATGAGATACTAAGTGACTCATCATGAGTATTTCTATTTTCATCATGTCAAACTTTTCATCGATTTGTTTTCCTGGCAGAAATGGGCTTCCAGAGATGTCACAATACCTCAAAGTGGTACTGTGATGTCATCAAACTGGGGCGGGGCCAAAGTAAATTTTCTTTTTCGTTTGTCAGCAGTATAATATTGGTACAGAATAGCTGTAATAATGGTATGCATTATTATTTTTCACTATACAGGAGGAATATAAGCAGATTTACAGTTTCAAAAACATGATATTTAGTATGTAGTATTTAGTATTCTGACCTTATTCTGCTTGTTTTTACAGGAAGATCTGTGACCCTGGTCTGACCTCGTTTGAACCGGAGGGGCTGGGTAATCTAGTGGAGGGAATGGACTTCCATAGATTTTACTTTGACAATCGTAAGACGACAATTAAAACTTTTATTTCTGTTTTCATGGACTGACTGAGTTGTTGGTGAATTTAAAACGTTCTGAAGTTGGATCCCTCTCTCCCGTCAGTCCTCTCCAAGAACAGCAAACCCATCCACACCACCATCCTCAACCCTCACGTGCACATGATCGGGGACGACGGCGCCTGCATCGCCTACATCCGCCTGACGCAGTTTGTCGACGGGCAGGGCCGTCCTCGCTCCAGCCAATCAGAAGAGACCAGAGTATGGCACCGCAGGGAGAGCCGGTGGCAAAACGTCCACTTCCACTGCTCAGGAGCTCCCGCTGCCCCGCTGCAGTGATGAGGTTCAAACACAACATCCACACACACAGTAACACATGACATAAATATAAGATGAAATAAAATAAGTAAAAACTGGTCAACAATGAACAAGTTTAAATAATTAAGACACGGTTCTCTTTTACTGAGTTGAAATTGTGCAAGGAACAGTTCAGCATTTTGGGAAATTCGCTTTCTTGCAGAAACTTAGAAGAGAAGATTGATACTACTTTCATGTCTGTACACTAAATATGAAGCTAGCCGATTAGGTTAGCTTAGCTTAGCATAAAGACTGGAAACAGGGGGAAACAGCTAGCTTGGTTCTATCCAAAGGTAACAAATTTCACCAACCAGCACCTCTAAAGCTCACTGATTAACATGTTACATCTCGTCTATTTAATCCGTACAAAAACAGAAGTGTAAAAACATCAAGTTGTGGTTTTATGGAGGTTATGTGTCGGACTATTTCTTGGCGGGCTGCAGTGACTTCCTGAGCTTTAGAGGTGCTGGCAGTACCTACCAGTAGCTGCAGCTTCATATTCACTATTTTCTGACCTTTTATAGACGTAACACTTCACACGTTATTTGAAAAAAAAAGATTAACATATTGATAAATAATGAAGATGATTGTCTCCGTTCTTTGCAGGTATAATGTATGACACTGATGAGGAGGCAGAGAGGAGCAGAGAAGGAATAAGTGGATCATCTAAGAGAGCCTATCAGCACTGAGAAAGAGGTGCAGGTGGATGGAGGGTGGCTTAAAGGAGTCTGAAGAGCCTGATTTTGGGATCATGGTCGTCCTCCTGCACTCTGCACACCCACCTGGCTCTTCTCTCTCTGTCTCTCTACAACCTCAACCACAGACAGTAACACCGACGCTCCCATCGCCAAAACCTACGCTACAGCAGAGGGCATATCAGCCAAAAATAAATAAATAAAAGGAAACTCTTGAGCCTGCGTCCTGTGTTCAGTCGCCTGTATGTGGCCGCAGTCTGCGACGCTGCACCAGCCCAACATACCTGGACAACACCTGTCCTCCGCCCCTTTGTTCTGTGCCGCCAAGCCTCCAGTGTGGCGTTCTCCTGTGGAAGATTTACCCTTTTACTTCTCCTCAAACATAAAGTTATTGTTACTTACTTCTAGTATTATTATGGCTGCAGTCTGTTGTTGTGCTCTTTCAGCTGTACAGTATATTTATTAGTCATTTTAAACATTTTCTTCTTCTTCTTCTTCTTTTCTATGACGAGCATGACTCCTACCTGTGGTACCAGTGGCTGTTTTTCTGCACGACTAAGGCTGCCTGTGTGAAATGAACAAACTGTACCACGTGTCTCACAGAGAGAGACCAGTGGGCGTATTTAATTATCCCTTTTGTTTGGTTATTCAGTGGAGCTTTTTCTTTTTTATTGTTTGTTTGTTTTTCCCTCTTCCTTTTGAGTGTACTTGACCCTGAACCGACGCCTCTGTGCGTTCACCGGACCCCCCCTCTGAGCCGCTCTGTGAGACAGTGAAAACCAGTGCAGCATGCTAACATGTTACTGTCGTTCTTAATTGATTCTCTATGTACTGAACATTGCAAGTTAACTACTGAAAATGGTTGGAATTATAGTATCACGCTGTTTATGTAAATTTCCAGTTTCATCGTGGTGACTTAACTACAATTATGCTGTAGATGGTATTTAATTGCATGATATTCCAAGTTAATAACATTGGTGAGTTGGGTGTTATCGTGCATTTTGTTGATTTTTCTCTTTTTGGATTGAACTGTTGGTGAGCTATAATCTATTGCCTCTATTTTCTGGGCTTTGTAAGTGCATAAACTATTTTTGTGTTCATATGATAGTGTAGTATATGAGGGAACTGGTGAGGATCAGGACAGAATATGCCTTTTAAAGAAATTGCTGCATCCAGATCAGTTTTAAAACGGCTCTTTAAAACCCAAGAACCTAATTAATCTTTTGGGGTTAGACCAGGCTGAAGAAAACATCACAACTCAGATTTAATTTAGATTCTTCTTGGCTTTTTAAAATGCAACTTTTTACTTTGCACTTCTAAAGAAAAGACTGTGTTTATGTATTTTAAAAAGCTAAACACTGTATTATTATCAGGGATTTTAGAAATACTGAACTCATGAGTAAGAACAATTTGATCGGACACCAAAAATAAAGTCTCAGAAGAGTTTTTAAGTATTTGGTTTTTTTAAAAACATTTTATTTATTCAGTTAATGGTTCAGCTATATTGTCTGTAAATGTTATGCCCGACACAGAGGTCCGTGACAATGCGCCAACCTCTCCTCAAGAGGGCGCCAACATCTAACAACGGATAATTACTGTACGTCTGAGTCAACCACAGGGTTCAAAATACAAATCTGATCAGAGGCTGCCTTCTGCAGAGAGGGTGAGAAGAGCGAGGCTGTGAGACAGATAATGACAAACTCATAGAGACAGTCGTCCCAGGCCTTCGACTGATTTAGTTTCAAACAGCATTTGCAGTGTTTTACGATTGTTTTGGCTCAATTTTCCCAACAGAGAATGATGAGTTAAAATACTAAAAATCCTCATTTTGGACTCAAAATCTCACAAAGCGCACACAATTGAAATATTAGAGCTGAAACAGTTACTAATATAGTCTAGAGTCTGACTACATTTACACAAGGTAACATGATAATTGTGATAATTGATAATAGTAAGTTTGATCATGGAAAGCAGAGTAAGCTACAGTGATGCTGTAACATTGAAAAACAAAACAAAAGAAGTTGCATTTCTTTTTCCTTTTTTGAAATGAAAGGCCGTGTCGGTGGAGTAATTAGCATTCATGTTGCATTGATCCTCACCTCATAATGATGTTAAAATAAGGAGAAATGATTCAGTGATCAGTATGCTTAATCATGATACTGTAACATAATAAACTTGATTTATATAGAGCCTTTTTAAAATAAAGTCCAACAGTAAAATGAGATAAAAACAGTTAAATGAACAAATAAAACAGAATTTTGGGCTAACATTACTAAAGCTTTTTTTTAAAGATATGTTTTGAAATGTAAAAGATGTTACTGATTATTTAAACTTATAATACTTTTGAAACTAATATGAGTTTGAGGACTGAACATGTGATTTAATGTTTTGCACATTGTAAGCATGGGCAGCATTTTGGGTTTAAAGGTAAGAATTTAGTCAGTTTAGCTCTTTTCACATTGAAACTGAGCCAAAGCACTCGTAAAAAAATACTGCAAATTTAACTGTTATTCACAATGGAGCCTGTGTTTTAGTTCAAACATGAGTAAGTGTATTATTATCAGACAGACACTCTGCAGGTTCTCTGTGGTGTTTTTTTATTTTTTTACCATTTGTACCAGTTGAACTCCCGTATAGGACATGATGCCAAAACTAACAGTCCTCCTTCCTGTCCAGTCCAAACACTAAAGGTATCAGTACTTTAATAGGATTACTGCTAGATTAAGTTGTCCATGTTGGCAAACGACCCTTATTCCATTAATTAGTATCTGGCAGGGTGTCATGTTTCAGCTACAGCTCAAAAGCTGTTTGAATTGCTTCAGAAGAGCCTCGTGATTTATTTTCCTCAGTTCAGGTGAACGATCAGGAGACGACTGAGCAAAACAGTAACAGAACGCTACTGTATGTAAAACAAAGCTTTTCTGATTTCTTTTTTACATTTATTATACTTATACTAATAATAATGCTGATGATTCCTCTGGTGTGCATTCCAAGTCTTATCAATATTAAAATGTGATCAGATGTAATCAGTGTGTGAACCAATAAAATGACAATGCAGAGAGCACCTTGCTCCTCTCTCTTATCTCGACTGACAGCCTCAGAACATAATGAGTGAGTGTTAGCTGTTTGTGTGCATGTGCTGTCATCTGTGTAGTGATTTCATTTGTCATTTACTGGAGTCCAGTAAGTGTTAACCAGAGGGAGTAAAAACAGCTCAGGGATCAATAAAGGGAATCAGTGGGTGTTGATCACAGAGCCAGTAAAGACAATGATTCAAAAAACACAGAGAGACACTAACAGTGTTGGAAAGTAACTGTAAAGCAGTTCAAAGTAGCAAACTGTATATTAAGTAGTTAAACAAGCTAACTATATAAAGTAGTTAAAACTAGCTACAGACATTTTACTGCAGAACCAGTACTTTTACTTTGATAGTTTAAGTACTTTGTTAGTTTTGCAGATACAGTAATATTTCTGTACTCTTACTCAAGTAAGATTTTGAATGCAGGGCTTTTACTTGTAATGGAGTATTCTTACATTGTTGTATTGGTACTTTTACTTGAGTAAAGGATCTGATAGTGATGTTAACACTGTCAGGATGGGAAGTTCATTAACTTGCTCTTTACATAATCAGTGTCGGGACAAAGGTTGACATTTATTGCTCTGTTCTCGGTTGTTGTGCCAAGAATGAAGTACATCTGGCACTGAACCAGAACATATAAATGTACCTGCTGTAAAAGTACAGGAATCATGACATTTACAGTAAAAGGGTATTCCAGATTTAGAAACAATTCAAATGAAGTAATGGAATGAGATACAATTTTGAGGTACTTGTACTTTACCTTCTAGAATTTCCATTTTATGTTACTTAATACTTCCACTCCATATAAAACATATATAAAGGTTCTACAATATAAGGATTTGTTATAGATTTAAGTGCCAAACTGTATATAAAGTAGTTAAACTCGCTAACTGTATATAAAGCAGTTAAACTAGCTCCACCTCGTCCCCGAGCAGCTATAACAGTAAAATGCTGCTCTAAAAGTTATGCATCTGTAATAAAAATCTCCCTATAATACTTTTGTACTTTGACTTAAATCAAATTTTGAATGCAAGACTTTTACTTGTAACTCTGTGTACACTGTGGTATTGATACTTCTTCTACTACTGTAACGTTAAAATACTGCTTGCATGTTTATGCATCAATAATAATAATCCAATAATATGATATATATATATATATATATATATATATATATATATATATATATATATATATATATATATAATCATAAAACACTCTGAAAGGGGCCATTCTGCATAATGAAAACATTTAAATTTGATACTTAAATATACCCTGCAGGCTTTTCGACCAATAGAAGAAGAGGAAGAAGACTGCTAGCAGGTAAGCATGGACGTAAACAATGTAAGATTTTAAACATTAGAAAAAACAGCTTTGCAAATATTTTATGAAGAAGGAAATGCATTGGACATGTTTGTTAGACTTCAAGGATACGCAACACTGAATGCAAACATAACTTTTGTTTGTTTACAAAAAAACTCTACAAGGCACTTCACATTTTGCTGATAGTACTTTCACATATTTGAAATGCAGGACTTTTACTTGTAGGAGTATTTCTTACAGTGTGATATTGCTACTTTTGCTAAAGTGAAGGATCTGAGTTCTCCCTCCATTGCTGCTGCTCAGAGATGTAAAGTCACAGGTGTGACAGGTCAAGAGGTCACTATGAATATGAGTGTGTGCTAATGTCTCTCCTGCCTCTCGGTCGGTCGGTCTGCTTTAGTATCACAATGAGCTCATTAGCATCTCCAGCGGAGTTGTGTTGCCAAAACACTACATCACATTAACATAACACACATTAACACAAAGGTGCCAGCAGGATATGGAGATACAGTGGCCTCTCTGGGAACAAATCCATCAAAAGGTAGACTCAAGATATCCAGAGTTACTGAGAGATATTTGATTCAAGTACAATCTTGAAGCGCTTTAGTTGAGTTTATTCCATAACCCATATTGCAGCTTACTGTATGAGCTTGTAAGCTACATTTCAGAGGAAAATATTATTTGACTTTCACTTCACTTTTACTTTTTACCCACTATTGACATGTGCGTTGCTACATTTTCATAATGTCTCTACCTGAACCAACTAACCATTAAATAATTTCATATTTCAACACAGCAATAATTTAACAATCTGACTAGGGGCCATTCCTCTTATTTAATATATATCCTTTTATATATATATATATATATATATATATATATATATATACAGTCTTGGGAAAAAATAAGTACACCTTCCTTCAATTCAATGTTTTTATTTATCAGGGCCTAAAGAACATTTGTGTGGTCCTCACCAACAAAAAAAACACAACAGATTTCAATATGTAGTCATTGTTTCCCAAAAGTAAACCAACATTCAGAAACCAGGTGGGGAAAAATAAGTACACCCTTCCTACTTCCACAGTCATTATGAAAGTAATTAGCAGCCAGGTGTTACTAATCAAATGCACAAGATTACTTAATCATCAAGAAGTATATTACTGCGTGTAACAGTGATTGATAACACAACATTTCTCCTGGAGCTTTCAGACGCATCTCATGGTCCTCATCAGCGGATAGTTTGCTGCATTTATTTATGAATAAATAAATACCTCATAATCAACATAATAGATATAATTAATACATTTATAATATAACTATATAAATATAGTTTATTTTACTTCCCTCCTCTTTGTTTAGTTCTGCTCTTTTATTTTGTAAAACATTTTGATCTGCATTTTGTGTATTCAAGGTTCTGTATAAATAAAAGTTATATTATTATAATAAAAAAGTATTAAACCATATTTAATATTTATATCAAATATAAATACAATATAAATATATATTTTTACAACCATGTTATATTGTCAATCATTCATTTACTGTTTATACACCAGTTACAGTTAATTCATTGTTTATAAACAGAGTGAGGGGTTAAAATAAAGTGTTACCTTTTGAAGTAATGTTGTTGAATAAACTGTTTCACTCAGTTTTTTGTACTTTCACTGTTTTCTGTGCTGACGTCAGCGCCGGCGTGACGCAGATCAGCACCGGAGTCAGTGTAGACGTCACACACTTATGGCAAGCCAATGGGATCAAATGTCGTCAGGTCGGTACACGTCCCTGGTACATAAAACAGCATAAAATGCGGCGTCCTGACGGGTTTCACGCCGCTTATTAGGTGCGTCAAAACCTGGCCAAGGCGCACATTATTTACGCCGTTTTCATGTGTGGTAATGAGCCCTTCCTCCTGTTTTACACAGCCAGTAAATCCAGAGTTTTTGTAACCAATCGGTGAAGAGTAAAGCCAGACCAAAGCAATGCATCAATGAAAGATTCTTGCCATTGCGAGGCAAGATCTGTGTTGTCTTTATAAATTAATTAAAAATGTTCAACAAAAACTTTGGATTTACAAGAAAACGGCGTAAATAACGCGCGTTTTGGACAGGTTTTAACACGCGTAAAAAGCGGCGTTTCGTATGGTTTTTACGGGCGGCGTTTTAAAATGTAACGGCGTAAAAAGCGGCGTTGTAAACAAAAACGGCGTAAACCGTCAGGACGCCGCATTTTATGCCGTTTTATATTCCAGGGACGTGTGCCGACCTGCCGACATTTGATCCCTTTGGCTTGCCTTACACACTGCATCCTGCTCGCGCGCAGGACGGGACTGTGCTGAGCTCGCTCCTCGTTAACGGCACGCCGGTGGGGGGGGGTGGGGGGTGTGGACAAGAGAAAGCCACGCGAGCGCCAGCAAACCTGCGGAAAAGGTAACGAACTGGAAAAATAAAAGGTGAGCCAGAGTTTTAGTTAAGGTGTTAACTGTGGAGGGAAGAGAAATGCTGACTTTAACTGGCCCAGTGCTGTGACAGAGACCTGCGCGTGATGCTACAGTTTTTTAAATAACAGTTGGTGTACGCTCGAGCGCGGAACGGTTGTTTGTGTGTGTGTGTGTGAACGTGTATTACTGATGTTGTGGGGACATAAATCTGTTCCAAGTCCCCACAGCGTAAATTATTACGCTTAAGTTTTTAAGTTTAAGTTTCAGACGTGGTCTAAGTTAAGCTTACTGTTAAGGTCCCCTGAAGTGATGGAAACAACTTTGTGCGTGTTCATGGCGGTGTTGGGTTTGGGGAGTACTGGACCCAGATTTTATAGTAACGAGCTCCGCAGTGCTCACAGGTCTAGCTAATGATGTGGACATACTGAGAACTAATATAAAGTTACAGCACTGACCGAGGGTCATTTTTCATCACTAGACTGGTGATATTCTATATTTTTCTTTGTCAACAAATCCCACAAAAAGACCAAAACCAACAATTAATTCATAAAAAAGTATTGTCTGTGTAGCCTGAACTAAACTAGCCTATTCCTCTGTGCCATAGAGCTCTATTGATGTTCCTAACATGTTCCTTCATTACAGTAAACGCAGGTGCTGAAACCCACAAAAACTGTCGTTTCCCCAAATACTGACTACAGCACCAAATGTGGATTAATCTGCTGCTGAAAATAGTCCCCCCCCCAAAAAAACCCCCACTATTTCCAAAAATTTGCTAAACACTACAGTGCCCAGCTGTTTTAGGAAATTACTGAGCCTTTTTTTAATATTCATTACCTGTTTTTAAAGATTTAAGTCTTCAGTAGGAACCAATGGGCTTGGGGCTAAGTGCCACAGACAAGGAAGGGAAGCCAGAAAGTACTGAGGTGACATTATTGGTTTTTGGTCTTATCATGGGATTTGTTGACAGTAACAAAAAAATAGCCTTGTCCTTTATGCTTTGTTGCACTGATGAAGCAGAGTGTTTCTGATGACAATATTTCCATGTACACTCAACAGGATCCGGTGTACAGTCAGCAGGACAGAGGGAGCAGGAGCTGTGGAGAAGCCAGCCTCACCAGTTCAGCCAGACAGGAGGGGCAGCTGCTGAGGAGCCAGGAGGTTCTCCTTGTCCCGGACAGTGGAGAGGGAGAGGGAGAACTCAGGGAGAGGGCAGAGGAGCTGTGGCTGATCTGCAGCCATGCACCGCTTAAGGACTACAGTTGCAAGGCTTCGGCCTTTAACGGCTGCACAGACGGCCCAGAGTCTGTCACAGCCCAGACTGTTGGCGACCGAAGGGGGCTCAAGGACGTTTCAGCCTGTGAGGCGCCTGAACACATCTGTGGCTGCTGAGCCCTTTCTTAATGGCACCAGCTCTAACTATGTGGAGGAGATGTACTATGCGTGGCTGGAGAATCCCAGGAATGTGCACAAGGTACTTTACATCTTTGGGTGTTGTTGTTTGAAGTCACATCTCTGTTACGTATGCTGGAAAACTTGAATTTGCCTTCGGGGGGATGCTCATACTCATATGCAAAACAGGTTAAGTGCAGTCCCAAACCATTTGCATGAATGTGTGTCCCTTTGTTCAGAGTGCCCCCTCACCTACTTCCTGAGGGGCCTGAAAAGATAAAAGTGAGTTTTCAATGGTAACAGATACCTGTCCAAAATCTAGTAGGGTAAAGGTACAAATAGACTATCGATACTGTGCCTGTGTTTGTGTGTTTGCTTGTGCATGTTTGAATAGTAGAGCACCACAAACACTGAATGATCTCTCATCACAGTTGCACCAGTTATTTCACATTGGATGCTGAACAAAGCTGCTTTCAGGTAAAAAAAAAAAAAAGTAGTTTAAAATATGTTGTAGTGTCTTACAAAATCATGAATGTAGAGATACTACAGTGTAGTATGTCAACAAAATTGTCAATAGCAAGAAACCTTATTAGCGTCTAAGTGGCCAAACAGACTACTGCATGTCAAGCACATTTTAGGCCACTAAATTCCTTGATATGACTGACCAAGAAAAGGTCTTATTCAAAGATAATGTTAAAGGGTACGTTCACCCAAATGACTCACTTATCTGTAGGGGTATCTGGCTATGCAGATACTTTAGGTTTTGAGATATCTGTCACCACCACAATACAGTGGAGGAATTTTCTGTTTAAAGACATGGGTCATTTCACACTGACTGCAAGAGCTAAAGTCTTGGTTAGCGTTGTTGTTACTGCTACTAGCTGCCATTTCTCACTGGAATTGCATGCATCATGTTAGCTAGCTTGACCTGACAGATGTCTATCAAAGTGTGGCGTGTGCTAAAAACGTTCTGGAAATGGATGCGAGCATGAGTAGCACATACAAATTTAAGTCTAAACAGTAATGGTACTGATTTCTAGCAAGTTGCTTTATTTCTAAATTCTGAAAATGCCCATTAATAAACTGTGAGGACATTGTGAGTTTTCTAGTCATTAGGAGTATCAGTAGCAGTGTAACCAGCGATTATTCTGCCATTATAGCGCTGCTTGTGATGGCTCAAACCCAGTGCTGCCATTGCTCCTATAATAATAAGACTTCATAGCAGCTGTGAAGGGAACAAATCAGGTTTCCACCCATAATTAGCCACAGCCAGAAGATGACTTAAATTACTGACTCCATTCCAGGAATAACTTTCTCCATGTCAGAAATGACCTAATTCTTATAATTTCTTTAGACAGTGCAAACAACACTGAATAGCTCCTTTCAACCATCAAGTCCAGCATTTACAAACAAATCTTCCAAATTAGTAGAAAGGCTGAGTTGCCAATCTAGAACTTTAAACTTTGCTTTTGGTGGCACAGGTAGAACAACCTCAGATTTACAGTCAATAAGCTGATAAACATCAGTAAAGTGGATTAACCCGGAACCCTCGGACACAGGCTTTCACATTGTAGAGCCGTCGTAAAAATGTTCAAACAAACACTGTGTGTGAAATATGGAAGGTTGGGATGTTATAAATACCAGACTGAATCCCATGCCAGTTTACAGACTGTTTATCTTTTGTAAGGGTTCGATCAAGTCAGCATGGGCATCTTGTAATAGCAGACACCCTGGTAATGAGCTGTGTCACTGTGCTGCCAAGTGTTAATGTCCTGAACTGTAACAGTGTCGTGGTAAAAAACGTTATGTCACACTCTAGCTGTAAGCTGATATACAGAGACGGATGTGAGGAAGCTTCCTTTACTTGTGATCTTAAAAGCCTCTCACAGCAATAAGCCAATTACTCTCCTCTCTGGTTAGAAACTTAGATGTAAGGTCAAACGTGTGTGTATGAGTGTTTTTAGCCACGCGAGTGGCAGAGCGCTATGGATGGCTCTGTAGATCAGTCCACCACGTTGGTCCAGACTGAAATATCTCAACAACTATTGGATGGATGGCCATGATATTTGGTTCACACATTCATGGCTCCTAGAGGATGAATTCTTATGCCATTGGTGATCCTCTGCCTTTTCCTTTAGCGCCACCAGCAGGTCAAAGTTTTCACTTTCATTGAGTGAAATAGCTTGACATGGCGCAAAATTTTGTACAGACATTCATGGTTCCCAGACAACATGTCCTAATGACTTTGGAGATCCCCTGACTTTTCATCTAGCGACACCATGAGATTGATATTTTTGGTCCTGACTAGTAAAATGTCTCGACAGCTATGAGATGGATTTCCATGAGATGTGGTTCAGACATCCGTGTCCCCGTAGGATGAAGTATTGTAGCGCCACCGTGAGGTTGAGATTTTTGAATATAACTATTCTATTGGATGGATTGTAGTGAAATTTACTACAGATATTCTGGGTCCCTAGAGGATAAATAACTTTGAAGTTATTAAGGTCAATATGGTGATTCCCAGCTTTTATTCTAGCGCCATCACCAGGTCAGAATTTACATTTGTCCAGTACTTTGGTTTATGACCAAATACCTGCAAAATGTATTCAACGCCTGGTAAATATTACCTGCTAAACATCAGCACGTTGGCATTGTTACTGTGCCAAAGTACCACTGTACGTAAGTACAGCCTCACAGAGCTGCTAGCATGGCTGCAGACTCTTAGTCGTGTTAATGTTGTTGTGTTTGTGTGTGCATGCCTGTTTCACATTGAAGTGAATGAACATTTGACCTGACATGACCCTCTATTACTTTATGTATATATAACAAATTACAATATTTGTTTAAACCGCGTGTTGAGTAATTTTCCATCCTCTCTCCTGTTTTTCCCTGCAGTCCTGGGATATATTTTTCCGTAACGCTAACACTGGGGCTCCGCCTGGTGCAGCCTACCAGAGCCCTCCACCCCTCAGTGGGACTTCTCAGGGACTGGCCAGTGTCCAGGCACTGGTGGGGGCTCAGCCCAATGTGGAGAAGCTGGTGGAGGATCATCTAGCAGTTCAGTCACTCATACGAGCATACCAGGTAAACTACAAACACACCTGAGCTATTTATGTCACAGAAAAGGCTTGTTGCCGTGTTGTTATGGGGTTGGGTTTTATATTTGTTGAATATATTTAGAATATATACTGTTTGCTGACAGTGACATTGCCTGTGTTGCAAGATGCACTGATGATGAACAAATATCACAGGGTGTGACCACGACATTTATCATCAGGCCTCTGCTATCAGTACAAGATATCCCACAGTGAAATGATAAGGAAGAACAAACAGCAGACTGACTATATATTGTCTTTGCAGTTTACTCGTGGAGAAAGATGGACTTTACAAGCCCCATCAATCAAATAATGGCTCATTTCTGAAGCTGCATTTGTTAGAAAAGACGATGTTATACGCAAGTTACAGACGGCGGCAGGTGTTTTCAACAGAAAGTTATTCTGCTTTGGTTTATTTCACAAATATCCTATTAAATTCAGGTTAGGTGACATTAGAAATTTAAAGTTTAATTTGACTATATTATTAGTCAAATTAGTCTAATGATGGCATTTGGCTTAAACAAACTCTCAGACAGAGGGCCAGAATGAAGCAGCTGTTTCAAAAACCTTACCATGACATGTAAATGAGCTAACTGATGAATGAACTGCCATTTTTTCACAGGCCGGTTAAACTGGCTTTAATTGCTGTGAATACATACATCTTCATTGCAGCTTCACAGCAGGCGACAGTTCCTACGTATGTTAGGAAATCTTATAGGAAGTGGTCAGCAGTTTACGAAGCACAGACAGACACTAATCAGCTGGAATGGGCTGACAAAGACTCAACTCCACTTTATTTATATAAAACCTTTCATACAAACACGCAGCCCAAAGTGCTTCACAGCAAGATTAAAACTGCACAGACACAAAAAATAGACAACAATAAATAGAATTTTGCAAGACTAAAACATACAACAATAAAACAATAAAATGTTAAAAACAGATAAAAGTCAACAAAATAAGTAAACACAAGGGATAAAACTAGTATGAAAGCCAATAATTAAGACTTAAAAACTAAGGCAACAAATGACGAGGCACCTTAAGTAAAAATAATAATGCTAAAAATAATGTCTTAAGGTTTCTTTTAAAAACATCCCTCAGATCCTCAGGCAGATTGTTACAGAGAGTCCCCCCATATCTAAAAAGCATGTCTGAGAGGTAGTAGATAGTAAAAAAATATATTAAAATCAATTCTAAAACTGATTGGCAGCCAATGCAACGACTTTAAAATAGGTGGTCTCAGTCTGGTCTTCGTTGTAGGCGGCCAGCAGCTATTTTAGGTAGACCAAACAAGAGCATTGCTGTAGTTCTAAAAGCATGCATTAGTTTTTCCTCTGTCAGCCTGAGAGAGAGATTGACCTGTCACACACATTGTGTTGCCCTGTGCGTAGGTACGAGGGCATCACATAGCGAAGCTGGACCCCCTGGACATCAGCTGTGTAGACTTTGACGATGCCCCGTGTACCGTTGGTTTCCAGAATGTTGGTGAGGAATATAAACCTGCTTACTAATGTTCCCGTCCTTCCCTCCTCTTCTCATTTTGTTTTTGGATCCCTTTTGTCCTCAAACACTTGATCTCTTTGGTTTGTCCCACATTTCCTTGTTACTGGACACCCATCCCCCACCTTTCACTGGGTGTCCTTTTCTTTCTACCTTCCTGTTTTTACCCTCTCTTTTATTTTCTTTGTCCATGCGACACACCCATCAATTCCCACGTACTTATCCTGTGCCATCTCCCCTCCACCGTCGGCCTCCCACCTCTTTTGTTTATTTCCATTGACCCACCTTTACTCCGCCTCACATGGAATATACTGTAGGTTTGGGGTCAGCACATGGCCCAGCTGGACCCTCTGGGCATCATGGCTGCGGACCTGAAGTCCACCCCCTCTGATATCATCACCTCCCACAATAAACTGGGTGAGGAGAGCAAGCAGCAGATGAGGAGGAGTACTAGTACACTAGAGATGTACCAGAGAGCTCGTAAACTTGCAAAACGCATCTTAAAAAACCCTCATCACGCTCATCTCCTGCTATTAACACAGCCGCAAGGCAGTCTCTAATTATTATTACATATATTATCTCATTCATTGTGTACAAAATAAATATATAAATGAATGAAATGGTCAAAAATAAAACTTAGATACTTAGTGGTTTAACTGTGGATGTTTGAGGTTTATTTCTGACTTTTTGTTTTAGTTATTTATATGAAACCTCGTTCTAACAAGACACTTTACACTTTAAGGGTTTAAAACGTTTTTTTATTAATGTTAATAAAAATATAAGTAATGCTTCCTAGATCAGCACTTTGCCACTAATAAGAACAACATTTTGGTTGCCTGATTGATTAATTTGGTTGGTCTATATTCTTCTCTACTATAGCTTATGATGGATTAACAAACAGGCACAAGCCTAGGGGCCTGAGGGGTCCAGGGGCCCCAAAGCCTCCTGAGTCCTTTAATTTTGAGTATTTACCAATACCCAGTCTGATATTTCTTTTTATTATATTTTTGTTTCTGTTTTTCTATATAACGCAGCTGCACAATGCGTACAGAGGCCACAGTAAACCTGCGTTAAAAATCGTGAAGCAGCTGAATTATGTTTGACAGCAGAATGTAACAGCAGTCAGAGGCCTTGTCAAAAATGCCAAACACTCTGTGGCCCCAGCTTCTGAAATGCTTTTCCGTTTGTTACTGGTTAGTAAACTGAACGTCTTTGTTTTGTTGGTCAGACAAAAAAGTAATTTGAAGACGTCACCTTGGAGTGTAGGAAACATTAACGTAAACATTTATCACTATTTTTTATTTACTTGTGTTTTTATGGATGATTAATCAGTTACTCGAGGAAATAATCTGCAGATTAATCGATAATGAAAACAGTTGTTAATTGAAGCCTTCCAGTTATAGTTAACCTTCAAAATGTTGCTGAAAGAGACACACGTTTTGGGAATAGGAGCTTTTACATCTCACGTCTGTGCATAAAAAGACCCCTAAAATGGGCAGAGAGACCACCTGCAGAGCTGAAAACCTTCCGGACTAAACTATTATTCTCTTTCAACCGCAGTGTTTTTAAAGTCACTGCACCCCCTCACAGGGGTTTTTATTATGATTCGACCTCTGCTATCCCCAGTTCTCAATGAATGATTGAACTGCAGACTTTATAGATTGTTTTTAAATGTTAATGATTTACTAACATTAACAACAGCAGATTTGACTGTTTATTTGAAAGAGTAAGCCATTAATAAAGGGTTATGGGTTTTTGACTTTCTAAGAAGCCATGGAGGGATGGAGGTGAATTAAAGAGCTCGCTGTGCTGGAGGAGGATATGCACCTGGCACAATCTGCCAACCATAAAGTTATTTTTATTGATTCTTATTACTTACATCTAAATGATTAACAAACAATTTATTACCTATTAAAAAGTAATTCCAGTATTTGACCGGTTTATTATTCATTAATGTCTGTATTCATGCCCTAGTAAGTCACGTTTGGTCTTGTGTATCGTGTTGTTCTTATCAGCATATACTGTATAGCAAGTTATAGCTTCTGAGGAAATAAGATAAGATAACATGCTTTATGGCTGTTAACGCACCACTTTCTATACCTGTCAGTTAAAATGTTCGGGATAATATCAATAATTCATATGGTGTTTATTGACTTACTTTGGGTATTCACTTGTCTGATTTGGAAACTTGTTTACTACCGTTAACTAAACATAGACTCGTCAGTTTTGGCACAATAGTGTAAAGAGTTAGAACAAATTGGAAAGTGTGTGTGTTTGCTGTGGTGTGTTGTGCATGCCTGTAGCAAACTGTCATTGTGCCTAATGAAAAGGTTGGGCCTCTGAGTTCAAAAACAGGTGATTGTTATGAGCTGTAATAGGATGTTTCCACAGCTAATAGTGGTATTGTTCAGTTTCACCGAGTTCTGCTTTGTCCTGGTGGCGCTGAGGTTCACAGGGGTCGGACAATAGGTCGGTGTCGGGGTCCAAATCAGCCTAAAAGAATAAATGAGAAGCCCTGAGCGATACTTAGCATTCAGTATGTGTGTTTGTGTCTCTCCATGCCACCAGAGTCCTCTCGTTATAAAGAATGTCTGCAAACTGGCTGCTGGAGGTAGGATGAGAACCTCGGACCTCAAACCTTTTGCTCTTTGCTCTTGTAGTGGGAGCTAACCCTTGTCCTACATCCAGCGGTGTGCTGCGTAGGTAATTTTAAAAGCTCTAACAGGCTGCCACCAGTCTGTGGTGTTCCCGGTAAAGTTCAATTAAAAACCCGTTTCCTGTGGTTTCTCATCAGCTCATGAACTCAGAGGTATAGTGTTGTGGTTGTTCCTGCTCTTGTCTGCGTTGGCTTTCATCTCTTCTCGGGGAAAATGTCAGGGCTGACACAGTATATTGGGTGGTGCTGCTTGGAAAGGAGGTGTGTGGGTGGGTGTGTGTGTTTGTTGGCTCCTCCTAACCTTTGCTCAGCAGCCCGTGAAGTCAAACAGGACTTACTCAGGCTGCTTCATTAAAATGTTGCTGTGATTAGATTGCAGGCACACACGACTTGATTACTGTGCTGGATCATTCTGCCTCTACTTTGAACCATCAAAGAAAACAAGTTGTGTGTTGTTACCGTGCGGGGAGGAGGAAAGTCTAAAGATCCCATATGTAACGCAGAGAGCTGACTCTGGCATATTGGATTGAGTCTTCTCAGCCACGAAGTGTCCTTCCGTGATTCGTCACGCTCTTATCACATGACCCTTTTCCAGAAGAAAACAAACGACATCAGCCTTGACTACCAGCAGTTAATTCAACATTAATAATGAATCACATCACTTCCTTTCAGTCACAGTTCCACCTGGTCGTCGGTCCAAGCAGAGAAATCTCTGCTCTGACTTTCCACCATCGCTGTTCTTTATTCGTAGTATTTCCAGCTGCAGAGCAGACAATCTGCTTCCTGTTTACACCGGCACGAGCATGCCCAGTGCACGTGAATGGTCATGTGATATGCGTTTCCAGGCGTGTAGTATGGACGGAGATTATTTCTGAAACAGTGATAAAATGCTCGTGTGGACGGAGATCGTTTTTGTTTTAAAATGAAAACATATTAGTGTGGCTGTAGCTTAACATACAGTGTGGTTTATTATAAGTGGGAATCTGCTCAGTGTAAGGATCACTGGTGTTAGTAAAATTTGTTAACATAAACTCACAAAGCTGAAGAGAGTCAGAAAAATGATAAATTTAGAGCCATTAGAGAAGAAATGGAGTGATTTTGTTGAATGACATTTTGAGATTTTTAGTCCTTGCTTAGTTTTATTTAAAAAGGTGCAAATTGCTCACATTTCAATATTTTCCCAGCTCATTTAAATCCACTTTACCCTCATTTAGAGCTGAAAAAACGAATCGATTAATCCATAAGTCAGTAAAATAAAAGAACTTTGTAAACTAAATGAAAAGTTAATGGTGCACAAAAAAGACAAAGGGAAAAAGTGAAGAAAAGTACGACAAATAATTGAAATAAAGCACAAAACGAAGACCAGGTTGAAACCACACGAGCAGGTTTTAAAGGAGGACACGGGACTTGCTGGATCTTGTTTTGCAGGTTAGTCCAGAGCCTCAGGGTTCTGACAAAGAAATTGCAGCCATTTTGAGATTGTAATCAGTTCAGTTTTTATTCTGTAGTGACCTCAAGAGAGCTTTGTTCTCACAAGAGATTAAAGGACATAATTAGAGATAAAATGTTTCATAATGACCGATTTTATACACAAAGGTCATTTTACTCATTGTGAGGAGGACTACTCAGCCTGTGAAAACATTTGTATAATGTCTTTTGGGTCTGAAAAAACAACCCTGATGATGTCATAGTGATGTCATCAGGGTCATCTCAGTTTGGGCTCAGGGACTACACATTGTTAACAGAAAGCCCAACAGAAAGCGTAACAAACTGGTGATGTGGAGTTTGAAAAACATGGTTCTTTACCAGGCAGAGAGAGGTGTGTCCAAGATGCATTATGGGAAATGTAGGACCCATCCATTTTGGATCTTGACCCATACTGTGAACTGATAATCAGATAATTTTGGCCTCTGCTGCATCAATTTTGTTCATCAATTTTTTAATCTGTCATTTGTAAATCCCCCAACTTTATGGAAGTGCTGTACTAAATGTCCGGAGTGCTTCTTTAATATAAATGTTTAAAAAAGATACATAACGTGCAGCAGCTCTCTTAAAAATCAAATAATGGGCCCAAAATCAACTTTTTGGCCAGGTGGTCCACATTTTTCATGAAATAATTTGATGATTCCAGCTTCTTAAATGTGAGGATTTGTTGATTTTCTTTGTCATTTATGATAGTGAATGAAATTCCTTTGGGTTTTGGACTGTTGGTCAAACAAAACAAGCAATATGGAGACACCACTTTGGACTCTATTCTTGACTCTTTTTTTGAGCCCTACAGTAGTCTTTAAAGCTTACCAATAAAGTGATGATAGAGTGGAGATGTAGTATAATGTTTCTCTTCCTGTCAGGAGTCTGGCTGCAGCATTTTGGACTAAATGTAATCTGCCAGATTAGACAGCTGCTCAGGGAGTTAAAATAGTGAAGATAGAACAAAAAGCAGCAGGGATCACAAAGTCCAGGAAATCTTTGAATTCAGTGGTTCTTCCTTTACGCTTCTTTTTACCCCTTCTCTGTTTCTTGTAAATGCTTATCTGTCAGTCTCTTTTCCCCATTTCCCACCCCCGCAGTGACCTGGTTTGCGTGCCTGAGCCTGTTTGGTGGGCTTTTTCAATGTCTGTGTCTTTACAACAGGTTTTTACGGGCTGGCTGAATCCGACTTGGACAAAGTATTCCGGCTTCCCACCACCACCTTCATCGGTGGCAATGAGAGCACTTTGCCACTCAAAGAGATTATACGCCGCCTTGAGGTAAAACACTTTAAATGGTGTAAAAAAACACATTCCCATAATAATAACTTAATATTTGTACAGCACCTTTCATGCAGAGATGCAGTCCAAAGTGCTTCACAAAACAGGGTTAAAACACTTTCTGAGCAGAAAACCAAAATGAACAATAAGTAAAATGTTTTATTACAATACTGTACCATGAAAAATAATTAAAACAATAGGAAAACTTTAGAGCTGACAAGGTGGAATTACCTCAAATTAGAAGCCAGAATAAAAAGATGTCTTTAATTTCGAGTTCTAAGATCAAGATGCAGGGTGTTCCTCAGTTCAGGGGCATGAAAACAGAAAACAGCCTCGCCAGATTTCTTGTGAGAAACATCACAAACATCTAAAAGAAAAGGCGGTGGAACATCTGAGAGTTCTTGTTGGAACATAAAATGAAAAGTAACCACATATTAAAGGAATTTTCAAGGTTATGTAGGTCTTTATGAACAAGTAGAAAGACTTTAATATCTGCAACAGATGAAAGATCTCTGCCCGAGGATCTCCAGCTACAGCAAGGAGCGAGGCCATGAAGAGCCTTAAAAGTAATCAATAATATCTTAAAATCACTGTGAGCCAGTGTAAGGAGGCTAATGAAGAAATAACTTTTACTTACTTTTGTTTGTTTGGACAGACAGCTAAGCTGAGCGCTTCTTCTAGATTCAACAGGACATCTGATACCAAAGATTAGACTCATTAAACCCTCTGTTCGGCCCCTCACACCTACACACACCTTGACCTTTCCCTCTCTCTTCTAGATGGCCTACTGTCAGCATATAGGAGTGGAGTTCATGTTCATTAACGACGTGGAGCAGTGCCAGTGGATCAGACAGAAGTTTGAGACACCAGGAATCATGCAGTTCAGTCTGGAGGAGAAGAGGACTCTCTTGGCTAGAATGATCCGATCCACAAGGTCTGTCTGTTTCTTCACACTCCTCAACGCACCTCAGTAATTAAGTGGAACAGCATGCAGAGCAGCCAGGGGGGAGTCTGGGGGAGGGAGGGGGTGTAAATGTTCTGACCACAATGTGAAGCAGCAGCACCACCACCTGTTCACAGGTTTGAGGAGTTCCTCCAGAGGAAGTGGTCTTCAGAGAAACGATTTGGTCTGGAAGGCTGCGAATCGCTCATCCCGGCCCTCAAGACCATCATCGACAAGTCCAGTCAGAGCGGAGTGGAGAGTGTGATCATGGGGATGCCTCACAGGTAAACACTCTCATTACATCTTTTACCATAAGACGTCAAACAGGTGTCCATCTTGTACGACGTGTTAACTCACACTTCACGTTTAAATCAGCCTTTCTGCACGACCAGAACTTGCGACTTTTACGGGTTTTCTTATGTTGGAGATTTGGTCCCCCTTCTCTGATTGGTTGTTACAGCCAATGGCTTAAGTACAAAGTTTTTTCATATTATGATTTTGATGCCTGACCAATGTCAATGTCAACATCGTGTCTCATTCAACCCTTTTTTCACTTGATACCATACGATGAAACGGCCTCTATGTCTGACTGTTCCTTCCTGTTGTCTCTCTCCGTCTTCAGGGGCAGGCTGAACGTGCTGGCTAATGTGATCCGGAAGGAGCTGGACCAGATCTTCTGCCAGTTCGACTCTAAACTGGAGGCTGCAGACGAGGTTTGAACATTAACTGCTGCTTTCAACAATTATTCTATAAAATGTCAGTAAATAAGGAAAAATACCCATCACAGTTTCTCAGAGCCCAAGGTGACGTCTTTTAAAAGAATTGCTTGACATTTTGGAAAATTCGCTTTCTTGCTGAAAGTGTGATGAGAAGCTCGATATCACTCTCATGTCTGTATGCTACATATGAAGCTACAGCCAGCAGGCGATTAGCTTAGCTTAACACAAAGACTGGAAACAGGGGAAAACTGCTAGCCTGGCTTTCTACAAAGGTCTCTTGGCAATAAAGCGAATAAGCGTATTTTCCAAAATGTCAAACTATTCTTTTAAATAACTTGATTTGACTGACCAACAGGCCAAAACCCAAAGATATTCAGTTTAAAATTACAAAAGAGAGTTAAGCAATGAATCGTCACATTTGAGATGCCAGAATCTGAAATTGTTTGGGATTTTTCTGGATAAATTACCTAAATGATTAACTGAGTATCAAAATTGCTGTCTAATTGACTAATTGATTCACAGACTAATCATTTAGCATTAGTTGTATCTTTGTCACTTAAAATCAAGGCCAAACAGCCTAGCTTTAACTCTGTCCTGATTTCCTGCTCTCAGGGTTCTGGTGATGTGAAGTATCACTTGGGGATGTCTCACAAGAGGATGAACCGGTCCAGCGACCGGTACATCACGATGTCCCTCATGGCAAACCCATCCCACCTGGAAGCAGTGGACCCGGTGGTGCAGGGAAAGACCAAAGCTGAGCAGTTCTACTGTGGAGACACTGAGGGCAAGAGGGTACGCTGAGTTAGCGTTATATAAACACATGTTAATCTGAATGGCCACACTCGAAGGGGGGGAAGCCGACCGTCATAGAGAGAGAGGGGGGGGGGTGATATTGTTTAAATATGGAGATAATGGAGCACATTTTCATTCACAGCGTTACACCGGGTTCTTCACATGAAAAGTGACAGAAATAGTTTTGTAACAAATGAAAAAAAGCACCAGAGAGAGAAGTTCAAACCCTGGCTCCTTCCTCAGCACAAGACAGCTGACTGAATGTCGGGTTGTCAGTTTTGAAAAGTTAGAAAAATTGTCAGACAACAGCCTCCCCCCAATTCTGACATCAGAGAGGTGTGGGGCGGAGGGGGTTTATGAAGCTGTTAGACCGTCCAACAAGCAGTTCTGATGGAGCATACTGGTGCTGACTGCAGTTCAAGTTTATTAACCACAGAGAAAAAGGCGGTCAAACTGAAAACAATGTACATTACAACAATCTGAGAATGACAGCAGCTTCAGCCAGACTTTCTCCGGTGCTGGAACACTATAAACATAATGCAGAAACAGATCTGCCAATGTGGGTGATGCCATGTTTGTAACATGTTTGTAACCTGATGAATGATTTCACAGGTGATGTCTATTCTCCTTCACGGTGATGCTGCATTCGCAGGCCAGGGTATCGTGTACGAGACGTTCCACCTGTCTGACCTGCCGTCCTACACCACACATGGCACCATACATGTAGTGGTCAACAACCAGGTACGCACTTTTAGTCTCTGGTTGAGAGTTAGCATGCTATCGTGTCCGTATGTCTTTCAGCAAATACTGAGTTGAGTTTCTGCAGGCTGATGCTCTCATCCATAGTGCTGTGTGTGAACCCTGCTGGTTTGAGCTTCACTGGTTAGAACGAGTACAGTTTGATAGCAGCTGTCAAGTTAGTAATTAATACTCTCATCCACACAGATTGGTTTCACCACAGATCCCAGGATGGCACGTTCATCTCCTTATCCTACAGATGTCGCACGGGTCGTCAACGCTCCCATCTTTCACGTCAACGCAGACGACCCAGAGGCTGTGATGTATGTGTGTAAGGTCGCAGCCGAGTGGAGGAACACTTTCCATAAAGATGTGGTCGTAGACCTGGTAAGTGTATAGGAGGTGTTCGTCATGACTCTAACTACATGCATTGTATGGAGAGGGTTTCCTCTTTGGGGATTTTTAAGGTGGATCCCAGCAAGGAAAAATAAAAAAGTTCTTTGAAAAATGAAGTCAAGGCCTTTTAATCATCTACTGACATTTATTGCATTAACTCCAGCTTCCTAGAAATTGAAGAGTGAGGCCTGATAGGTCGAGCAACTAGTTGTGAGGGAAGTTTAAGTTGGAGAGGTGACCTGGCACCTTTTTGTACCACTTTCTCTCAAACCCTTCTGTGTTAAATTCAGAGTCATTGTGCAGGCAGGGAGGGTTTATGGGAGAGACACCAGAGAAGTTAAAACCTCACCTATTCAGCAGCTCAAAAAAGAACTGTAAACCCAGTCTGACTCAACGGATGTGGACCACTGAGATAAAGCCCCACTGGCTACTGTTATAATCTGCATTCTTAGGGCCGGGCTATGTAATGCAAATGTGTTATAGTTGATCTGAATGGCCACACTTGAAGGGGGGGAAGCCGGCCGTCATAGAGAGAGAGGGGGTTGTGTGTGATATTGTTTAAATATGGAGATAATGGAGCACATTTTCATTCACAGCGTTACACCGGGTTCTTCACATGAAAAGTGACAGAAATAGTTTTGTAACAAATGAAAAAAAGCACCAGAGAGAGAAGTTCAAACCCTGGCTCCTTCCTCAGCACAAGACAGCTGACTGAATGTCGGGTTGTCAGTTTTGAAAAGTTAGAAAAATTGTCAGACAACAGCCTCCCCCCAATTCTGACATCAGAGAGGTGTGGGGCGGAGGGGGTTTATGAAGCTGTTAGACCGTCCAACAAGCAGTTCTGATGGAGCATACTGGTGCTGACTGCAGTTCAAGTTTATTAACCACAGAGAAAAAGGCGGTCAAACTGAAAACAATGTACATTACAACAATCTGAGAATGACAGCAGCTTCAGCCAGACTTTCTCCGGTGCTGGAACACTATAAACATAATGCAGAAACAGATCTGCCAATGTGAGTTGGGAACATATGGGAACCTTCATCAGCATCCAGGGAGCCAGTCGATACTGAATTTCAGAGTGACACACTGATGTTTTACATAATAATTCTGCATGTTGGCTGCTCACTTGACTGTGTCAACAAGACAAATGTCTCATAAAAAAAAAGCATGCTTGAACTTTTTTTGCCTCTTCGCATTCAGGTGTGTTACAGACGTAACGGCCACAATGAGATGGATGAGCCCATGTTCACCCAGCCGCTGATGTACAAGCAGATCAAGAAGCAGAAAGGGGTCCTGAAGAAGTTTGCTGAAAAACTCATCGCTGAGGGAGTCGTCACAACTCAAGAGTACGAGGTAAAGAAACTGCTGCTTATCAAACATGCACGTTTGTAAAATTCAAGCCCCTCGGTCTGGATTCATTATGTCACATGAATGTGGTTAGTACTGCTGTCACAGTCATCACAAAAAAAGCGTCCGTGTCACATTAACCTAGAGACCATTCTCAATCTGAAGGTGCTGTTTCTACTCAGAGGCAGCATTTCAGACGGAAGTACAGAAGCTTTATTGATTCTGCAGGATGAGTGAAGAGAAACACAGGTTTCACTGTCAGCGAGGGGAAACTGTCACTGACAGACGTCTCTGCTCTGCACGACATAATGGAGCATCTCAACAGTCTGAGTGGAAAGAAATGGGTGATTCAACAGTCTGACACAAAGAAAACAATGCAAACAAAAGTGCTTTTGAAGGAGTTAGGTGCTCACCTTCCAGCCAGCCAGATATTTCAGTCAGTGGTGTTGTGACAGCAGCAGGAACAAGACGGAGTAATTGATGACTTTCAGGCTCAGAAATGTCGTTTCTACGTTCTGTTTGCAATTGCTGAGGAGCTACTCGTTTAAATAGAAGTGCATTAATTACTATACAACGAAGACAAGACAACAAGACACTTCGAAGCAGTTAGTCCTGTCAACAATGACCTCTTTACCATCTTTAGCCATGCCAGCGGCGTAGCTCTCTGGATGGCAATGCTGCTCATTTGGTCGTTCAGTAATTTTTCAAGCAAAAATGTCAAATCTTTGCTGGTCAAGCTTCTTAAATGTGAGGATTTGCTGCTTTTCTTTGTCTTTCTTTAAGACGTCACTTTGGGCTCTGGGAAACTGTGATGAGCATTTTTAACAATTTTTTAAATTGTGAAAATAATCGGCAGATAAATCGATGATGAAGATCGTTAGTTGCAGTCCTAGATGGATAGGCATCTCCATCTCAGGATGAATTATAACAACTTTGGTGATTTCTTAACTTTTTATCTAGCGCCATCATCAGGTCAACATTTTAAATTACATACAATATTTTGGTTTATGACCAAATACCTGCAGAACTAATGACGATCAGCCCATCCCATTTAGTGCTAATTAGCAAATGTTAGCATGCTAACACGCTAAACTAAGATGGTGAACATGGTGAACATTATAGCTGCTAAACATCAACATGTTAGCATTCTGACATTAGCATTTAGCTCAAAGCGGCCCTGTACAGCGTCACAGAGCTGCTAGCATGGCTGCAGACTCTTTGTTCATTATTTAGATACTAAACTGGCCTCCATCTCTTTCAGGAGGGAGTAACCAGCTACGACAAAATCTGTGAGGAGGCTTACACTCGCTCCAAAGATGAGAAGATCCTCCACATCAAACACTGGCTGGACTCACCGTGGCCTGGTGGGAGCATTATTTTCTGTACCCATGTGCGTTTAATGAATCGTACATATTCATCACTGCATGCAGTCTGGACTGTGACGTGTTTTTGTGTCTGTAGATTTTTTCACACTGGAGGGACAACCCAAAACTATGAGCTGTCCTTCCACTGGCATCAGTGAAGAAGAGCTCAGCCATATTGGAAACATTGCTGCGTCTGTGCCGGTGGAGGACTTCACTATACACGGAGGTACCGTCCGCTCTCCTCCCGCTTCAACGAATGTCCTCTGAACCTGCTGTCAGTCTCTTTCAAATCTGTATTTCTGCTTTGTGGCCATGTTTTAGGTTTGAGTCGTATCCTAAAGGGCCGAGCAAATATGGTGAACCAGCGAGTGTGTGACTGGGCTCTTGGGGAATATATGGCCTTTGGCTCTCTGCTCAAAGAGGGGATCCACGTACGCCTCAGTGGACAGGATGTGGAGAGGGGCACATTCAGGTAATACATACATACACGAAAAGGGAAATTCAGTATTTCAGTATTAATGTTTTGTTTCTCTCTCTGTATTTTGGAAATGTGTCCAAAGGTTTGTGTAAAAGTGATTTCCTCCTCTTCAAAATCTTTATGGCTTCAAGTAAAGAAACTGTTACCAAATGCTGGCTTCAGAGAAACCCCCCTACTGTGGACAGTGACTACGTTTACATGCACACTAATTTTCCACTATTATTCAGAATATGATAATATTCTGAATTTGATACGGGTCATATAAAAAGCATATTCTGTTTGGATATTCCGAATTAGGCCTTATTCTGAATGTAGCATGTTCAGATTAAGACGTGTGATCTGCAGATATTCTTCAGGTTTTAGCAGCGTTCTTTGGACATGTATACAGCTCGTTCACGGCCTCCTCCTGTTTCCGGTCAGCTCTGTGCTGGAAACAAACCACCCAGCCAACAGTTAGCAGGGCTGAGGTAGAGATGCAGGCACAGAAGAAAAGAGAAGGAGAAACACAGCTACTGTTAAACATGATGAAAGACTTGGAGATCAACAGGTTTCTGGATATGAGCAAATATCACAACACCGACCTTTAAAGAAGGAACGAATGAAAGAGGGAGGCTGAGTTCACACGGCCCAACAAGCTGCATGGAAACAGGAATATTAGAGGAAGATTCAGCTTCATCAGCCTGTAAACAGCTTAGTAGGAATGTTGTCTTTTTAGGAATAAAGGACAAAAACCCGAATATTTTGTGCATGTAAACGTAGTCAGTGTCAACTATCTACTGTTCGTTCAATTGGAAAAGAAACTACAGAAAAACAAGGGTGAAAGATACTAGATGAAATGGAGTTGTTACTCTCAGGAAATAGGCACAGATTTAATGTGCTTTTCAAATATATACAGGTACATTCCCCACTACATTTAAAATGTATAAATAATAAATATAAAAATAAATAAAATAATTACTGAGTGTCATCTCACACAGCTTTTAATATTTTCTTTTCTCTGATTTGTTTCACAGCCATCGACACCACGTTCTTCACGACCAGAACGTCGATAAGAGGATCTGCATCCCAATGAACTACATCTCCCCGGATCAGGCTCCTTACACCGTCTGCAACAGCTCTCTGTCTGAATATGGAGTTCTAGGTCAGTAGCACACACACACACACACTGAAACACACACTGAAACACACACTGAAACACACACAGAAACACACAGTGTTGAATATCTTGGAAAAATACGGACTATATTTTTAAGAAAGCCACACAGATTTTATTTACTTATCAAGGGAAGTGATTTTTAAATGGTGGAAAGTATTTTATTTTTCAACACTGTCATGTGAAAATCTGAATGTTAGGAATAAATTGAAATGACAGAGAATAGTAGCCTCAGTATAAATAGTAAAGCTTTTCAGATTAGAAGTGATCCTTCCCACCCTTTGCACTTTGAGCTGAACAGCATTAACCCCACCTGTGTATATTGACTGTGAAATTGCTAGATTACACGCTGAAGCCCAAAACGTCCGTGTGGCGATATTAAAAAGTCATATTGGAGAGCTGTCCTAGTTTTTCATTATTCACTACATTAAGGATCCAGCACCCTCAGCGTCTTCAGGGTCTTATCATGAGTTGAGCGCGTTGTGTCTTATGTTTTTTTTTTATACGTTTGTAGAAACAGAAGCACATGTGTTCTGTAAGACGAATGAATGAAACACACAGAAGAAATACTTCAAAAGCTATTGTCTGTGTGGATTGTTCTGATGCTGCTCAGCTTATCAGTGAACCTGCTCTGTTTTCCTCACCTGTGTGCAGGTTTTGAACTAGGCTTTGCCATGGCCAGTCCCAACGCGCTGGTTCTGTGGGAGGCCCAGTTCGGAGACTTTCATAACACGGCTCAGTGTATCATCGACCAGTTCATCAGCTCGGGTCAGGCCAAGTGGGTCCGACAGAACGGCATCGTGCTGCTGCTTCCTCACGGCATGGAGGGAATGGTAGGAACTAAGAACCATGATCTGCCTCATCCTGCGTTTAGCTCTAAATTATCTGAATCGTGCCGCCCTGTAATGAGTGCAAGAGCTTAGAAATATATTCAGTTCTTGATTGGTTTTCCATTTTTCCTCTTCTTCTTCTTCCAGGGTCCTGAGCACTCGTCTGCCCGCCCTGAAAGGTTTCTGCAGATGTGCAATGACGACCCAGATGTTTTCCCTGTGAGTTTGTGTCAGGAACAGTCTGCACTCTCAGGACGTAAAGGAATACAAATACATGATACAAGCAAACAGAAGCTGCTTGTAGCCAAAGCAGCGTGACTTTTTATGATGCAGATTTTCCAAAATGTAAAGCTAAGCTAAAGTTAGGGGCCGTCTCTCAAAAGTGCATGCAAAATGGCTTTCTCATTTTTTATAGATAGACACTACACAACTTTATTTTCATCTGGACCTCCTGCCATTGCATTTGCATTACAGTTTTTTTGTCATTAGCTTTATCATTTCTTTAATTATAGACACCACAGGCCAACTGTAATTCATCTAGCCTCCTATTTTAAAGCATGCAATATGGTCCGATTAATTTTTGACTTGTATTTCTCCTAAAACCTCCCGTTTTATTTCCACTAACAGACCATTAACAGTTACACAGATTTAATTTAGACTCAGTTTAGACTTACTTTCTTCTTTTTTTTTGGGGGGGTTAGTTATTGTAGTTCGGCTGCTGATTTGACCGCTCACCAACACAGTTAGCTGCAGCAGCACAGCTCATTGAGGTGATAAAGGTACTTTAAAACCGTTAGCGATCGACTGGCGTCAAAATTCGTACTCCTTATTGGAGTCAAATCTGAACATACAGACTTTTAGATTCGGTGTGACTTTCACGTCCCAAGGATATCATCTCCAATAAACGTCCATAAATCCACTTAGAAATCACAAAAAAGACTTCTTATGACTAACTTGCCTGAGAATCCTCCTGTTCTTAAGTTTTCTTCAGTATCACAGTAATCCAGTGACACTTGTCTATACATCCATGGGTACACTATATACTTTTAATTTGCCAAAATGTAAACAAATATAGGCTAAAAAACATTTAATAACATCCTCTAAAGCACTATACTAAACTGTAGCTCTAAAATAAACAGCATGATTATCCTCCAAATAGATGGAAGACAAAGAATAGTAACAGGAGTGACTGAATGATAATGTGATATGTGATAATGTGATGTGTGTGCAGAAGTTCTGTGTATTTTTACTTGCTTTTAATTTTTCATCCCGACTGTTTTGTCAGAAACTGTCAGAGGACTTTGCCGTGCGTCAGCTGTACGACTGTAACTGGATCGTTGTGAACTGCTCCACTCCTGCAAACTACTTCCACGTTCTCCGCAGACAGATCCTGCAGCCCTTCAGGAAGCCTGTAAGTGACGCGCTGTGAAACACGACAGGATAATGTGCTTCACGCCACTGAACATGTTCTGTTCTCTCTCTTCATGTCTTTAACTCCAGCTCATAGTATTTACTCCCAAGTCTCTGTTGCGCCATCCTGAGGCCAAGTCCAGCTTTGATGACATGCTGCCGGGTGAGTACTGAAGATGAAAAGAAGAAATCGGACAAAGATGTAAACCTCTTCTCTTCTGAGATGGAGGGCGTAGTCTCTCTTTGTATCACTGAGAGTTTGTGTGTTTGTTATCCTGCAGTCACCCACTTCAAGCGTATAATCCCCGACGACGGGCCGGCAGCTGCCAGCCCAGAAAAGGTGAAGAGAGTCGTCTTCTGCACCGGCAAGATCTACTATGAACTGACCCGCGAACGCAAGAACAGAGGCATGGACGACGCTGTAGCTGTCGTCCGCATCGAACAGGTACTGTCAGAGTGTAGGTGCTGTGAAGCAGAGGGTAAAACCTAACTGTAGTGTAGGAAAGTGGTTTCTATGTAGGCACCAACCCGTGTTAAATATGTCCATTGCTTACTTTTTTCTCCCTAAAGATGGTAATGTTGGTCTCAAATTATGTGTATGTGTATCTCAAATTATCAGAGAGATTAGCATTGAAATTTGGCATGCTGTAGGTATTTATGATCCCCAGAGGATGATTCCTAAAGATTTTGGGGACCCCTTGACCTTTCTGCTGAGGCCACCGTCAGCTCAACATTTCTCTGACTCAGAAACAATGCTGAGATTCACATGATATTTTCTGTAGATCATAGGTTTTCAAACTGTGAGGCGTGTGCTGCAATTTGTGTAAAAAATCATACTCCTTGTCTGAGTCAGTTAAACATGAACACAGAGTAGCGAGAGACAGAGTAAACGTCCATGAATCCGCTTAGAAATCACAGAAAAAGACGCTCCTTGTACTGCAGAACTTGCCTGAGAATCGTCCTGTTTTTAAGTTTTCTTCAGTATCACAGTAAGGCAGTGATAGTTGTCTGAACATTCATGAGTACACTGCTAACAGCTAATTTGGCATACTTCTAATTGCGCCATTTTGCCAAAATGTTAACAAAATATAATATAGGCTAATAAAAAACAGGGCTCACTTTGTAGCCAACAGCTAACTCACTGACTCCATGGCTACATTACACTTCCTGTTTACATCCCCCAAAGCCTCCGAAAATGATGGGAGCATAGTTCTCCTAACATCAGATTCTCTCTCTCTCGTCAGCTCTCACCGTTCCCGTTTGATCTGGTGAAAGCAGAGACTGATCGCCATCCAAACGCTGACCTGGTGTGGTGTCAGGAAGAGCACAAGAACCAGGGCTACTACGACTACGTCAAGCCCCGCATCCGTACCTCCATCAACCATACCCGCCCCGTCTGGTGAGTTCTACCTTGTTGGTGCAAGAAGAATTGATTTCAGTACGTATCTCTGCTGCGGTGAGTGTATTTATGCTCATTTGTGTGTGTATGTGTGTGTGTGTGTGTGTGTGTGTGTGTGTAGGTACGCTGGTCGTGAGTCCGCAGCAGCTCCAGCTACTGGGAACAAGCAAACTCACCTGACGGAGCTGCAGCGTTTTCTGGACACAGCATTCCATCTGGAAGCATTCTCAGGAAGACTGTGAAACGCCTGGTCTCCACCTCCCTCCACCCTCCACTCAGAAAGACTGGCTTCACCCTTTGCCTGCAACATCTTGCGTTGATGTGTTTTTCCTCAACATATTTACATATCAGACCTGTCATCAGGCGTGGTCTTCAAACAAAACGCACAATGACTTAGTGACTTCTAACACTGTTACCATGGCGACCTCATGTTCATTATAGAGAAAAAGATGCAAGTGAAGCTGCATTGAATGTATGAATTTATACAAAGTTGATCTGTGAAACAAAGAGTTTCATTTGCTTTTATTTTACTAATTACAAAATACATGAACCTGCTCTGCACAGAAGAATGTTTGCAAGATCAAATGGAAAAGGTTTTAGTCGGACAACCAGAGGAAACGTTGAAAACAGTGATACACGTATTTAAAGGAATAGTTTGGACATTTTTGGAAGCTTATTCACATTCTTTCAGAGAGTTAGATGAGATAGATACCACTCTCGTATCAGTCCGTTAGCTTAGCTTAGCATAAAGACTGGAAGCAGGGGGAAACAGCTAGCCTGGCTCTGTCCAGAGGTAACAAAATCTGTTTACCAGCCCCTCTAAAGCTCACTGATTCACACGTTAGTCTTTATGCTAAGCTAAGCTAACTGGACGTAGCTTCATATTGAGTGGTATCGATCTTCTCAACGAATAAATGCATTTCCCAAAATGTCAAACTATTCCTTTAAACTGGATTTGAATGTCTACAGTGTGATAAGTGACCACATGATTACAACATTATACATTATAACCTGAGATTGGTGAAAAAAGAAAATAATATTGTTGATAATTTGAATTGTTTAGGTCGAGTTAGCTGAATGGTTGAAATAAAAAATATTTAGGGATATTTTTAAGCGCCTTTGTAATGGATTTGAGTTAGTCCCCACATGTTGTACCTTTTGGAAACATCATGTCGGCCTTCTGTGTAAAATAGTTTTCAGTTAAACAGATTAAAGGGGCTCAATATATTTCTGCACTTTTATCTGAGTTCAGCAGTGACTCTTAAATGATCCAGGGTTGTTTATCTCCACGTTTCAGACTTCACATGCACCTACACTTTACACAAACACACCTCTTCTTTTGTTTCCCGCGTTTCATATCTTCTGCTTCACTTCTTCCCAAATCTCTATTTATTTTCTCCTCCACAGTTCGCTCACCGTTCGGCCACTATCACTGTCAACGTCTCTGTTTGTGCCAAATGTAACGGATTACTTGAAATAACACTGTTTCATTTTAATAAAAAGAAATCATGCCACTTGTGTAAAGACGCAACGAGATTTCTCAGCTCTTCAGATTTGAAGGATGTATTTATTTTTCATATAGTGTTGTATGTTTTATTCTCAATAAACAAAGATTACAGTTCCTGTTTTTCTCTATTTGAGGTGCTGAAACATCTTGTACAGTCTTTTCATTTGCAAGCACAAAATGTTAACTATCAGTCGTAAATCAGCGTGTAGTGCAGCTCCTACAGTATGTATCTCTAATAACAAACAGAAAACGGCTGGTTTGGGTGTTTTTTTAGAATCCTGTTTTGATTTAGTGACTAAAATCTCTCTAAGAAAGCGTCCTCTGACTGTCCAGCCACAAACATCCAGACGAGGAGTCTTTAATCTTTAGTTATTAGACTTTAATTATTACAGTTCACTCACAGCAGGAAGCTTTGCCCTGGGGTTTGCCTCTCAGGTGGAACTGTACCTGAACACAAAGCGAAGGCAGCGAAACAAAAGTGCTGCTTTGAGTAAAGATGTAAACACAACATTATCCATCATTAATGTATCAAGACCTGCAGTGTTCTGTTCACTGAACAACATGAAGCAGCTCCTGCCTCTGAAGTTTCAGGTCTAAGAGAAAATCACAAAGCATGTTAGCGCTAAAGGTAGCTCCTAACTCAGAGATGTTAGAGGTAGGACATTAAAGTCTTCTCCGGTGTTTATTGGATTGCTTTGTCTTGTTGATGAGCTGATTGGATCTTTATTTAAATGTACTGAAACAGGGTTCTCTGTGCATCTCCAAGCAATACGCAGCTGAATCAGGAGCTTCTCAACCTTCCAGAGGAAAAACAGTACGGAGCAAAAACTGACTGATTTGCAAACTTTAACTGTGCAAACAGACTAACGTTTCGACACCAGTGTTCTCACCAGAGTCAACATGGACAAAGACACGAGGCAAACAACATATACAGTCAACCTAGAACAGGTAAAAAAATAAAAAGTCATGTTATTTGTTGTACTTGATGGATGCAGCACTTTGTATTCTCTGTAACTTTAAAATGTGTCTCCCACTCTGGGATTCATTATCCAATAGATTTGAAACCCTCGTCAACCAATTATCCAATGACAATCGTGCACCTGTTCTAGGTTGACTATACATGTTGTTTGCCTCGTGTCTTCGTCCATTTTGACTCTGATGAATCCTCAGTTGTGTCAAAACATTAGGCTGCAAATGCTGCAGTCTGTTTTTCCTTTTGGATCTTTATTAACTCACCGCCATCAAAATCCTCTGGACCTCTAACTTCTCTCAGACTGAGGAGCTACTTTTAGCGCTACAACGATTCATGAATCACTTTCTTACAGTTAGGACTCCAAACTCGGCCCGTTGGGAGCTACTTTCAGCCTCTGGATGTTTTGTGAAATTCTCAAAAGCACAAACCAAAATTTTAAAAACCCTCTGACTTAATTAATTCCCCACCTCCACCTCTACAACCAAATCTACGTCCTCACACCGTGTCACCAACATGCCTGGTTTGATTCCTTTGGTGCATGTGTCATCTCTCTGGCTGTCGCTACAACTATCAAATTAAGCTAAAAATGCAAAATAATAACAATAATCTTTACAAAACAGAGCAAGAAATAGATGATTAAGTAGATACTTCATTTTAGTTATAGAAACATTCCTGCTAGATGTTTGTGCAAATTAATAAGCAGACGTGGACGTGAGCGCGTCCTCACAGCTGACTCCTGGACTGTCTGACGGTGTTCCCGATGAACTCAAACAGATCCACGTGTGAACCACCGGCTGAGTGCTGGACAGCACAGTAGTCCTCCAGAAGTCCGTACAGTTTCTCTGTGAAGGAGCCGTTAGAAAGATGAGCCGACCAAAAATCTGAAACTTTAGAAATATTTGTTTTATGCTGAAAACTCTCACCAACTGTAATTCTCTCTCTGACCAGCAGGTGGTGCATCAGCTGCAGGTCTTGCTCCAGCTTTTTGTCCTTAAAGGTGAAGAAGGCCAGTCCTCTCTTCGCCTTCGCTGCTGCCATCAGCTGGATCACAGCTGGACACGAACACAAAGGAAGACGAGTGAATCATTTGTTCTTTGCTGATAAATCAATAGATTTATTGATTGACTGATTGATGGGTAGTGATACCTTTGAGTTGTGGGTCTCCATTGAAAGCTCCGCAGCCCCACTTGCCTGTGGCAATGTCTGGCTCGTTTGGCCCATGACCCTTAAATCCACAGTATGCCTTCAAGGACACAATAAAACCATGTAAAAATGACAACCATAGATGAAACGTAAAATACAAAAACATGAGAATCCCACACACACCGTCCTGCTGCCCCAAATACTACAGCACCAAATTTTTAAAAATGAAACTATATATTTGTGAGGTGTTTTAAAAGATTTGCATCTTCAGCAGGAACCAATGAGCCCGGAGCTGAGAGCCACAGACAGGAAGTCAGACAGTATTCAGAGACGGACTGACATGTTGTTGGTTTTGGGTCTTTTATGGGATTTGTTGACTTATCCTTTAAAAACACTAATTTGGCACTATTTGGTCTGGCAGTTGTTAATTCGTTTTTATAACTTGTTGGTTTCATGTAGAAATGTTGTAGGATTTTTATGTTATCATATTGATTGTTTCATTGTTATTTTCATTTCACTGTCTGTTAATGTCCATGTTTTTGTGTCTCAGGCCTCCTAGAAAACAAATCTCAAGAGGCTAAATTTGAAATAAAACTAAAGTAAATAAAAGAAAAAATATATACTTATATACTCTAACTACATGAAAAGACTCACGGTTTAACTCTGTGAAGTGTACAGACAATCAAGAAGAAGTGGAATTAAAGTGATTTATTGTAAACCATGCAGGAAACTGACTATCTGTTGATATATCATATTGTTTTTCTATATACAGGCTTTCACTATATGATCATTAGCTCATATGTTATTGTTAAAATAATGTTGAAGCCCTCACCTTGTTGAGTTCCCGTGTGACCTTCATCATGCCGTACTGCTCCCTTCTGTGTTTGAAGTGCAGGGCGTCGATGGCTAAGATCTGCCTCTTCAGCCGAGCCCACTCATCTCTGAAAAGATCAGATCAAACTTGAGAAAAAACCTCACAAAACATCCAAATGTGAGATCCATAAAGCGAGCGCTCATACCTGTCGAGGCGGTCTTCATGAGGACCGGCCCACTCGAAGCTGTCGCCAAAACCAGAGTAACAGCTGAACTGCTGAGAGCCTGAGGGAAACAGTCAAAACATCCAAACCAATGACATGTCAGTCCGTCTCTCAGTACTGTCCGACTTCCTGTCTGTGGCTCTCAGCTGCGAGCCCATTGGTTCCTGCTGAAGACATTTCCTAAAAACATCCTAAAACAGCTGCTCACTGTAGTTTTTATCAAACAAGCAGGAGGAAATAGTGCATTTGTTGGGGACTATTTTCAGCGGCGGATGAATCCACATTTGGTGCTGTAGTGAGTATTTGGGGCAGCAGGACGGTGTGTGTGAGACTGAGTCCAGATAAACTCCAGTAACAACTTGTTAGTGGATACAATCAGCATCGGTTTTGGTCTTTTTATGGTATTTGTTGACAATAAGAGACAGAATATTGCCAATCGGTCCTTTAATTTAACATTCAGTGTGTTATGAGAACTCAGGAAAAGAACAAATTCACACACGGAAACCTGCTGATCATTTTTAGTCTCTTAAATGTTGGAAAATAGTAAAAAAAAAAAAGTCAGGTTTAATTCCTCAAAGCTCAGTAATAACTTTAAACGTCTTGTTTTTGTCCGACCAGCAGCCCAAAGTTATTCAGTTTACAATCATATAAAACCTCACATTTTAGTCGATGATCAAAGTTGTTATTGGTTTGTTTCTGTTGATAAGTAATCACTTCATTACTGCTGTACCTGTAATGATCAGACACTCGTTGTCTGAGAGTTTCTCCGTGAAGAGACGGGATACAATCAGCTCTGGATTTATGAGGAACAGGATCTCTTCCTGCACCAGGCCGGAGCCCAGAACACCTCCACCGATCCAGCTAGAGGCAAAGTCCACCTGCACACGCACACACACACACACAAAAAGTTTAAAATGAGTTCAGGATTTTAACGGCTGGGGATGATCGCTGCTCCGGGTCAGTTCCTACCTGCAGCAGGCCTGTACCTTCAGTCTCGATGGTGCCCTCTGACGTGACGTGAAGTTTAGGCATCGTCTCCTTACAGCTGCCACAAAAAAACTAAATGAGTTAGACTTTTACACCAACAAGGAAATCAAGAGTGTGTTTTGGATACAGAGGACTAATTTTAGTAGCCACGACAACGGCACAGCTCTGTGGATGGTCACTTTGGTCCTGACTGAAATATCTCAACAACTATTGGATGGATTGTCGTAAAATCTTAATAATAACTCTGCTGATCCTCTGACTTTTCATCTAGCGCCATCGTCAGGTCAAAGTTTTAACTTGTCCAACACTTTGGTTTATGAGCAAATACCTGCAGAACTAATGACATCACCATCAGCCTCAGCTGCACTGTGTGTGCTGCTAATTAGCAACTGTTAGCATGCTAACACGCTAAACTAAGACGGGGACCATTACACCAGCTCAAGATCGGCATTTTAAACATGTTAGCGTGCTAACGTTAGCATCCATGTTTGCTTGGTTTTCAGGCACTTGTGTACAAGTACGAGCCGAGTTGAATATATCCGAGTTTAAACTTTATTTTAAAAAGTCAGAAACTTGTAATTACTATAGCTCCTATATGCAGCGGTGGAAGAAGCACTAGTTAGAAATAGTTAGAAATACTAGTATTAGCCTCAAAATATACTTAAAGTAACAAAAGAAAAAGTGCTCATTATGCAGAACGGCCCATTTCAGAATAATATATATTATATTATTGGATTATAATTATTGATGCATTAATATGTTCATCACTTGCAGCTGGTGAAGCTGGAGCTCATTTTAATTACTTTAATTACTGCTGGGTAGCTTATATATATATTTTGTATATTTTGTATCAATAATCCGAATCTGCAAAGTAACTAAAGTGATCAAATAAATATAGTGGAGTATAAAGTATAAAGTAGCATAAAATAATATACTCAAGTGAAGTACAAGTACCTCAAAATTGTAGTTAACTACAGTGCTAGAGTAAATGTACTTAGTTACATTGCACCAAGTACACAGAGCTGCTAACATGGCTGTAGTCTAGTTCCATTTGACTTTGTCTTTGTATTTCTTTTATCTTATATTACTGGATTTGTTTACATCTATTTTATTATATAATATAATCTATTTGATCAGATTTCATATGTGATTTTATAATAATAATTAACATAGTTAATTTAATTGGCTGTCTTGTGTGAAGCACTTTGTAACTTGGGTTTTTAAAGGTTCTCTATGAATAAAGATCATTATTCTTATTATTACCTTCTCCAGCTGGATATGTCTGTTTCTCTGAGGCCACGCCTCTCAAACGTCACCAGTCCTGCTGGTTTAGTCTCTGCAAAGACATCGACAACAGTCACAGATCTTCACTGATACGTCTCACAAACAGGAGGAAGAGGAGGTTTAGCGTCAACTCACTCTCATCTGTAACCACATTAAAGTAATGCATGATGGCCCTCAGCTTTTCCTTCTTCCGTTCTGACCAGTTTCCAAACAGACTACATGCAGAATGAGAATGAAGAGTTAACTTACAGGCAGAATTCAGGGGTTTGCAATCAGATGTGTTTCACTGTGGGACTGATGTTTCCTGACCTGTTGAAGTTGATGGTGGGGTAGCTGTGGTACTCTGCTTTGGGAGTGGAGGTGTTGCGATGAGGGAACGTGCAGAAAAATGCATTAGCAAGCAGGCAGGCTATCTGAACCTGCGACAGGGTGATGGCTGCAGCGTGTCCCTTCTGAAGCAGCGGGACGGCCTGAAAACATGGACACACACTTGGTCACCGTCATCATCAGCATGAGTGAACTGCAGAGTCACTGGATCCAGTAAGTTTCATACCTTCTTCACATAATCAGGCAGCCTCAAGGCCAACGCAGCGATCTTTGGAAACAGTGTGCCGAAGTAATTTTCCTCTTTCGGGATACACTGGAAAGAAAATGTGATCATTTGTTATTGTTCAGACGTTCTGTCACAAAACTGATGATTCAATTTGAAGTAAACGCGAGGACACTGACCTTCACAAAGCTGGAGAGAGCATCGAAGGACCACTGTCCTTTATACTTCGGGTTATATTTGATGATAGCTCCCTAGTGAGACACAGAGTTTGAAAAAGTAAGGTTGAACTTTTCTTTGGAGACAAATTAGGCTTTCACACACACTGAATTAGCTTTGGTATTTTGGTGCATAACGGTCACAATAAACATAGTAAGAGAAAAGAAAAAGAAAACAAAAGTACTGCAAAAGTTAAGAATCATAAATATAAAATAGAAATGTACAATAAAAAGTATGTCAAATATATCTGCAAGGTGAAATGTGCAAAATATAGACTAAAGAATTGTTCACAGTACGAAGAAAAAAAGGTGCGTTAATGTAACAATATTAGTGTAAAAATGTGCAAATGCCAATTGTACATGGCTGCCAACGTACCTCCACATCATCAACGCTCACCGTCGTCTTCCTGGCCAGAGCGCTCAGCTGCTTGCCGATCACCTCCCACTTCCCCACCTGGGTGGACTGCTGTGGACAGAAAGCGTTCATACAATAACATTAACTTTTCAGCACATATAGGTGCTAACTGAAATTTACATTTATGTTTTTTTTAACGATTTATTGGTGTTATCATAAAAACATATAAAACTGTATGAGTATCTTACTGCTGTAAAATATCGCCCTATTTAACTAGTAAATCAGGGTACTGTCATGCACACATATTGTCATCACTTTCATTGGAGCATTTATCATTATTTTATTATTTAAAGTGAGACTAAAAATGTAGTCTTTTCTCTGTACTGGGATTTTGTTTTCAGGATTGTACATCATTTAATTTATTAAAGAGTCACTGAAGAGGGGAGAAACAGTTCTTGCTAACTTAAAGCTAATATTGTGTAAGGTTCAGGAAAGAAAATTAAATAAAACAGCCATAATTAATTTCCCCTTTACAAGACTGAAAAGTGAAAAGTGCGTGCTTGGTATTTCTTTTTAAGAATCTGTGAATGTGCACATATAATCATTGAGCATGTGAGCAGAAACTGATGTATTCTGTTATACGGGCTTCTCATTATTACCCATGATTAATTACACTGTGACACTGTGCCTCAAACAAACCTTTATAAATGCAGTCTTCGTGATGAAACTCGATTGTGAACACGGCATTTTCACAAAGTCACTGAGCCACATGTCTCTCCCTTGCTGGGGCTTCAGTCTTTGTTCACAGTTGAAAACACCCACCTGAGTAAAAAACAATGCAGTCATATTCAACTGGTTTTTGCACTGTGAGAATCTGTGTGCTGTGTGTGATACAGAGAGAGAGTCTGAAGTACTCAGATCCAGTACAATACCTTAATGTACAAATACTCCATTACAAGTAAAAGTCCAGCATCCATAATGAAGTAAGAGTAAAGAATCAAATGCACTCTTAAATATTAAACCAGTGGTTTCCAACATTTTTGTTGTGACCTCTTACAAAAGAAATCAGTTACATTTCCCCTCTAATCTTCTCACATGGTTTCATTTAAAGAACAGTTTGAGGCCCAAAGAGGTCATATTATGATATTTCACAAAACAAAGATTAGAGAAAAGTCCAAAATATGAATCTAAATTTGAGTATCAGAACTTTGTTTTTTCTTCTTTCCTCTGCCATTAATCATCTCACGACCCCTCAGATTTATCTGGTGAGCCTTTGGAGGGGCCGGACCCCTATGTTGGGAACCACTGGGCTAAACTAGCTAACTGTATATAAAGCAGTTAAGACTACAGTAAAATGCTGCTCTAACATTGATGGATCAGTAACAATCTAATAATGTCAGATATAATATAATTATATATATATCAGACACAGGAGACATTTTGCTGCAGAATGAGTATTTTTACTGTTGATACTTCAGGTATATTTTGCTGATGAGACTTTTACATTGTGGTATTCGTACTTTTACTTAGGTGAATTATTTAAGTACTTCTTCCACAGTCTCACGTAGCATAAAATGGAAACGCTCATGTAGAGTACAAGTACCTCAAAGGTACTCCATTACAGTACTTGAGTAAATGTACTTAGTTACTTTCCACCACTGGAGACAGAGAGAAGAAACACTCTTACATCTACGAGGACGGTGTGCGTCCTGCTGAAGGTCAGGCGTCCCAGCTCGTTGTGGCACTGTGGAAGTCGCTTCAGGTCGTCCAGCTGACAACATGATGAAGTACCGTCCTCCCTCTGCGTCCCCGCCGGGCCCGGCTCACCGCCCTCTGCCTGACCACGACTGACATCCCTGGTACTGGAGGGTCCAGAGGAGGAGGAGCAGGAGGAGCAGGCGGCCTGACTCGAGCTATCTTTGCTGTCGTGCTCTCTTTCATGCTCGTGACACTTCTCAGGGAGGTGTTGCAGCAAATCTTTCATCTGGGAGCTGTCGTTGCAGTGGTTGTGCCCCCCGGCCATCTCTGGGGGGACAGTGAGTAAAAAAGGAAGTGTGTCATTGTGAGCTTTTTTTAATTTTGACCCCATGACTGAAACAGAAAGCAGATTCTAGGTGATACCTCAGAGGAGCGCCATGAAAGGGTCGGACCAGATACTGAAGAAAACCAGTATTTAATTACTGTAAATCACAAACCTTACAGATCACAAAACACATGAGCAGAAATGTTTTTATGTCTGGACAGATAAAACGATTAGTCGATTAACCAATTAGTTGATCAGAAGAAAATGACTTGCCAACTGGTAAATGGACTTCACTTATTTAGCTCCTGTTTTCTACATCACTGAGTTCTCAGGCTCCATCCACACCACTACGTTTTTGTTTTAAAACGAAATCGATCTCCGTCCACACGAGCATTTTCACACACACACAGTTTCAGAAATAATCTCCGTCCATACTACACGCCTGGAAACGCACATCACATGACCATTCACGTGCGTGCCGGTGTAAACAGGAAGCAGATTGTCTGCTCTGCAGCTGGAAATACTACGAATAAAGAACAGCGATGGTGGAAAGTCAGAGCAGGTGGAACTGTGACTGACAGGAAGTGATGTGATTCGTTATTAATGTTGAATTAACTGCTGGGAGTCACGGCTGATGTTGTTTGTTTTCATCTGGGAAGGGGTCACGTCATAGGAGCGTGACGAATCAGGGAAGGACACGTCATGGCTGATAAGACCCAATCAGGAAGTGAACGTGGGTGTCTGCGTCATCGTTTTAGAAGCACAGACTGTTTATGAAGATGGACGACGCTTCTCCTCTTCCTCCCACTGTAAAAAATGAAGCCAAAATACCCGATACGGGAGTAGTGATCCGCGGTGGAGCGAGTTCCCGCCTATACAGCCGCATGAGCCAATCACAGCACACTCACAGCTGTCAATCATGACGTCTCCCCCCCTTTTTATAGCATCAAATAACTAATTGAAACCAAACTGATCAGAAAAACAAACACTTGAACAAACATCAGCGTGATAAGAACTACCTGAAATGACAGAAACCGTCTTTGGGATCATTTTATTTGACGTGTACTTTGACTTTTCAGTTTGACCCATGTCCCATCCGCTAACATGGAGGGGGCGGGGCTTATGACCTGTACTGCAGCCAGGTTATAAAACGCCGGAGTGGTGTGGACGCTAAACGTAAACGTAGCAAAAGTTAAGCGTTTTAAAACAAAAACGTAGAAGTGTGGATGGAGCCTCAGTGTTTTGTGACCTGGAGGCTTCGAGTTTCCACGAGTGTAAGTTTCATACTGGACTGTGATTGGCTCCAAACTAGACGTCATAAAGTCCTGCAGGTACATTCAGGTGTTAAACTGAGAGACTTCCCTCTTTCAGCAGATTAATGTGAAAACAAACAGTGAAGCAACAAGAAGCTACACGTGTTTGGGTGGGAGGGGGCTTTAAGTAGTGCACTACTTTAACTCTTTTAGGACTCCTACTTCTAACAGAGTATTTTTTACAGTGTGGTATTACTACTTTAACGTATAAGTAAAGGAAGGATGTAAGTACTTCTTCCACCACTGACAGGTAGTTTGTAATATTTAAAAACAGCAGAGCTAAACGATGAACCACTTCAAATATATCCACGTTAGTAACATTTAAGTTTCGGCCCAAATATCCAGCAGCAGCGAAATCTGTCTTTACGCACTAAATTACACACCAAAAACACTCACCTTTCACCAAAGACGACGCCAGATGTGTTCAGATTTAACGTAATTATCATCGATTACAGCGTTCATCGATGAAGACGCAGTCAAGACGCCCAAAGTTTACTTTCACTTTGGAGCGAAAACGAAAGTGAGCCGAAGGGCGCAGCTTCTCCAGCGGTGAAACTGCAGTTTACACTTCAATTGTCCTTTATGAGCTGTTTAATTCTGCTGTTGAGCGACTTTATTAACATTTTACACTAATCATTATATAAGCTGTGGATATTTTTAAAGCACTCTTCATTTCATTAATTCACCATCCTCTTTTCAAACCATGAAAAACAATCCAATCAAAGTTGCCAGATTATAATTACACCATAAAGCGAAAGAAATCCTTAATAAGACAAACATCTAATACATTTGTTATCAAGTCAGTCAGTTCATGACACCATCAGAGGTAGAAAGTAACTAAGTACATTTACTCAAGTACAATTTTGAGGTATTTTACATTTAATATTTAATGCTAGTTTATAGTACGTTTACTTTTGATACTTGAGTACATTTTTCTGACAATAATACATTTACTTAAGTCAGCAAAAACTTATATATATAAACCTGCTGCAGACAGGGGCTTTATTCTTTATGGCCTTGTTGATATTAACTTGGCAACAACAACAAAATATATATTATTCAGTATATGAAGTCCAGGGTCCCACCAGTACATACTGAAGTATAATCTACTGTGTGTACCAGCACAATACTGCAGTTAGTGCAGTTTGATTTCAGAACACAAGATGGCAGCAGTGAGCCAGCTGTGATCAGTGTGCATCTTGATTTCTGGTCATCATGACCAGAAATCATGTTCTTCTTATCATTTCAATATGATACTAATACAATATGATAACAATAATAACTCTTTTTTTTTTTTTCAAAATAATCCTTTACATACAAAACATACGATCAGCTCATAAAATATAATATATTGATACAGATCAAACAGGATCCAGCGACAACATTCAAATGCTGCTGCCTACACGTAATGTATTAATGCATAATAATGTAACACTGAGGGTTAATCCACTTGTATACTTTGAGTACTTTGGCTAATAATACTTCATAAGACTTTTACTTGTAATGGAGTAATTTTATATTGAACAAAGTATTGCTACTTTTACTTGAACTTCTGATACACAAATTTGTGTTCTTTTCTGTTTTTTACTTTTCTCTAATCTTTGCTTTTTGGGGGGAATATTATTAATTCATTTTATGATAATTTTACCTCTTTGGGTCTCAAACACGATGAGAGGCCCCAGCTAGACACTGATTTTTTTTGTAAGAGGTCAAAAGCTAAAAGATGCTGGAAACCACTGGTTTAATCTTTAACAATGTGTTGTATTTTATAAGTTTATTAGATGTTTTTAATGTAAAATCTGTTAAATAAATATTGAGCAGTAAAAAAAGTACAATATTTCCCTCTGAAATGTGGTAAAAGTGCGCATTAAATGGAAATACTTTAAAGTAAGTAGCCTATTCAGTTACTTTCCACCACTGCATGCTGGAGCTGCTACAGTAGCAGCAGAGTAGCACAGCTCCAGTCCAGCTGTTGCAGATGTTTGGATCAATGCTCCTACATGAAGTTTCAGCTGAGGAGCCGGGAACATTTCATTTACTCGGCCGGGTAGTTTCTGCAGAGATCAGAATAGAAGTGAAAGCTGAGTCCATGGCTCCAGATGGCCGTGGGAGTAAGCATGTAAAAAAGATGAAAATCAGAGGTCGAAGGACAGGAGGATGATTAGAGTTCACGCTAATTGCGACAAACTGCTCTCAACCAGTGAAACAGGAGTAAAAACATACTCCACTGCACCGTCACATTGCCCACGAAGACGACCAAGCTGGATAAAGAGGTGGAGGAAGTATTCAGATCATGATAACAATACCACACTGAGTAAAAGTCCTGCATTCAAAATGTTACTTAAGGAAGAGAATACACGTATTATTTACACATAAAGTACCAAAAGTGAAAGTACTCTAATTGATCTCACTGCATTATATCCTATAAGTTCATCTGTAAGTAACATTTTCATCTGTAAAGTATAAATCTGTCAGATAAATGTAGTAAAAAGTAATATTTTGCTCTGAACTGTAATAGAGTTTGAAGTATAAAGTAGCTTGAGCTCACATTTGTACTTCACTACAGTACTTGAGTTGAGCCAGGCGATTAATTGAGCACTGTAGTCGATCTACAGAAAATGAATTTATAATCGATTAATCGCTTTTCAAGCAAAAATACCCAACGTTCCCCACTGTGGTTTCAGCTTGTAGTAAAGCAATCATTTTTTGGGGGGGGGTTTGGACTGTTGATTGGACCAAACAAGCTATCTGAAGACATCAACTTGGGCTTTTGGAGAAGATGAATCCATGAATTGAAGAAAATGATCAGCAGATTGATCAATAATGAGAAGAATCGTTATAGTTGCAGCCCTGTACTTGGGTAAATGTGAGCCCTGGGGGGAGGTCACTGGTGACAGCAGGGTGAAAATTAGGATTTTGCATGGTTTGAGGACATGACAATGGAGGTATGGATTAGCTGGAGGCGTCTAACGCTGTCGTGTGTTCTTGTGATGACAGTCATGTGCGCTGCTATCACAGCTGCATCCCCCTGTAAAGCATGTGTGGCTGCCCTCCCCCGCATGAAACGTCATGCGTCTGTTAGGAAACAGCGGAGTTTTAAGTATGCTTGGGCAACGAAAGGGTGGAGGACCTCGCTCACTCAGTCATCCTGCGTCTGCGAGTGTTATTCTGGGTCAGCCATTTCCCTGGAATGTTCTGCCTCCTGCCAAAGAGAAGTCACTACAATGGTATGCACACACAACACTGCAGAAACACAAGGATGACTTAAAAAGGCCTGAAAGTGAGGAGACAGACGCCGCGTAAACGTGTCTCTCCTGTGTATGACCGACGTGCCTCTTCAGCTCCTTCATGCTGGAATTTTCAAAATAACACATACAGTTGTGAAATAGGTGTGTGTGTGTGTGTGTGTGTGTGTGTGTGTGTGTGTGTGTGTGTGTGTGTGTGTGCAATATGGTGAACCATCTGCACGAACTCTACATAACACTACCATGAGCACAATCAATCAGAGGAACATTTTTAGAGAAGGGACAGCAGGGATGGCACTTTTTTTTTGTCTCCTTTCTATATTATTCATATCTGTTCACAACCTATTTATAATTTTGTCATAATTTCGCAAACACGACATCTATTTCCTGTCTGTCCGTCCTGGGAGAGGGATCCCTCCTCTGCTGCTCTTCCTGACGTTTCTTCCATATTTTTCCCCATTAAAGGAGTTTTTCCTGATCCCAGTCGAGGGTCGTGTGCTGTACAGATTGTAAAACCTCTTGAGGTAAATTTGTGATTTGTGATATTGGGCTGTATAAATAAAACTGACTCGCCTACACCAAAAATACAGGAGCGAGATGAACCACACTCTTAAATCTGAGAGTGCAGCCAGCTTTGTTTTTACTCCCACTAGTCCTTGATTTCAGTTGTTCCCTCTTTGTCTCCTCCACCCTCCCCATCTGCCCCCCACCCCTTTGTTTTTCTTCTGCTGGAGGTCAGATTGTTGCAGCACCGACGGCTGTTCAGCCTCAGAGGCAGAGCAGGGTCAGTGGTGTGCACACTCTCAGGTTTTTGTGTCGTGGAGGAGTCAGTTACTCTGTCCTGTGACATTGTGAAATGACTGCAGTAGATTGGAAATTGTGTGCAAAGTGTGTGTGTGTGTGTGTGTGTGTGTGTGTGTGTGTGTGATTGTACTATGCGGCAGGTCGTGGGGGAGGAAGCAGCAAGTCAGCAGCAGCAGCGTGTGGAGTGTAGAGGTGGTGGTGGTGGGGAGTGATATGGATAGTGTAGAGAAAAAATGAAGAAATGGGAAATCTCTGCACCTGTTTCCAGGGCAACAGAGGTCTGAAAAACACAGGCAGGTTGGACTTTTTATTCTCCACGCTGCACTGCCCTCTGGCAAGATACTGCAGACGCCTCTAATGACTCCAAAACACTCGCTGCTGGCCCTGCTTCGGCTTCAAGCGACAGACACTACCTCTCTCTTAATGTGTGTGTGCACTGCTGAGGAGGTAATATTATGACACACACACACACACCTACATATACATATATATATATATATATATATGTATGTAGGTGTTGCAGGTGCGTGATGAGTGGAAATCACAGACCATACCTGCATGCATGGATCTTTTTTTTTTTTTTTTTTTTTGCATGCAAGGATCATACATACGTGATCATTTACGGGTGACGTCATTCTCCATGATCCCCCCCCCCCCCACCCCATCTCTCTCTTCCCTAAAATGATCTGCTGCTCTGGTCTGCAGTCAGTCAGCCGCCTGACTTGCAGGAGGAGGAAGAGGAGGAAGAGGAGGAGGAGGAGGAGGAGGGACAGGAAAATGCCTTTCTCTGAGGGAGACATGAGCCCTGTGATCTCATGAATATATTATAGAGGGTCACTGTGCACCGAGCTTCTTCTTCTGACTGGTTTAGTGATTAAGTTAGTTAGCCTCATAGTTACTGTTTATAGGTTTGCAATAAATAAGAGTAGCATAATAATATGTAAAGTGTTAAATAGTGTACTTACTCCTCAACAGCCTGGGATGTGAAAACAATATATATATATATATATATATATATATATATATTATTAATAGTGTGACTGCGCTCGACAACGCGGTTCTCCAGCAGCCTGGTCTCGTTAGCCCGACTGCGACACTAGCTAGCTACTAGCTAATCTTAGCCCGCCGGCTAACTGAACCGTCCACCTTGGAGTCCGGCAGCTGGAGCAGGACACGAGGTGAGCTCCCGTAGGCGGCAGGTACGTGTCACGCTGGCGCCAGCCGCTTCCCGTTGCCGTGTAGCGACTCGGTGTGAACCGTAAGACGAGCTAACGGTTACACGAACTTAACGTCGAGCTAAGTAGCCTTCGGTGGCTACCGGAGCCAGCGGCGCGTTAAAGATCCTCCGCAGCTCCGACTCCAGCGACTGCAGTATCGCCTAAACCGGACATTTTCTTTGCTGCTATTCCCCGTTTACACTTGCGGGGTTTTTTTTTGCGGTGAACTGCAACCTGAAACATATCTGCGGTTATCAGGCGGCTCAGCCAGGTAGGTGGAACAAAACATCTGCTGTTGTCATGTCTTTTCTTTAGTGGTGGATCACAGAGAGAGAGAGAGAGAGGCTGCACTCCTTCACAGACAGACAGCACGCTGCTGAAAGGCTTTGTTCAGGGCTGGAGGTCTGCAGGTGGAGGGCTGCAGGTGGAGGGCTGCAGGTGGAGGGCTGCAGGGCTGCAGGTGGAGGGCTGCAGGGCTGCAGGTGGAGGGCTGCAGGTGGAGGGCTGCAGGGCTGCAGGGCTGCAGGTGGAGGGCTGCAGGTGGAGGGCTGCAGGGCTGCAGGTGGAGGTCTGCACTGATCTGACCATCGTGGTATCGACAGACAAATAATCACCACAGAAGAAATTCTATCAGGGGAGAAGAAAACAACAAATCACGTTTCCCAGGAGCTGATGTGGTGCTGCTCGGGGCAGGCAGGGCTGGTTGTGTTGCAGTGTGTTTTTGGGGTAGCCAGCGCCTGTTTTCCCCCTTGGCCATGACTTCCTGGATGTGTCATGGGTCCAGTAACTTGATGCCAGGCTCAGGCAGTTTGGGTCAGTGTTCACATGAGAAGGCAGAGAGAAACACTGAAGGGTTTTATGCCGAAGCTTCGTCCAGATGTTTATTTGTTTTTTTTGTTGTTTTGTTTTTTTTTGGCTTTAGGCTGTGTCCTGAGCACCTTGTACGAAGTCTTGAAAGTTTGGAAAATGCTTAATTTTAACCGTCATGTTTTCAAGGTTAGGAATGTACGCTTGGATTTGAATATTCTCCTTGAAAAATGCTTGATTTTTCAACACAATCTGGTGTTTCATCATCGACACGATCATGCAAACCAAAAATCTTTTAAGATTTGAAATGAAATGATCCCGTCGTCATATTTGTTTGTTTTCTCCTGGAATTTATAGTAACAAAGGCTTTGAGAGTCTGGACATTGTTGGTTTAGGTACCTTGAAAGTGCTTGAATTTTACTCTTAAACAGCTGTTTGAGCCCTACATGTTTTTCATCTGTCGCTCTACAGATACAAACAGTAAAGTGATGTAAATGAGGGCATTACTAGAGCAGCACTGGTGTTGGCCTGATGAATTTTTGTACGCTGTATTTCTTTTTATCATTTTCGGTTAAACTTCAAGCTATTCTTTGATCCTGATACCTCTAATCAGGCACCTGTGGCACACTGACAGCATTACACTGTGTGCCGGCACACAGCACACCACAACATATAATCTAGATGTCTTTTGTTGGTGTGTGAGACAGTCTTTCATTCCCTGGAGAAACAATATCTTGTCTTTTCATTGTTGTGAGCTGACATTTGCCTCTCATGATGACTGTTGCTCCTCTGTATTTAAGAGGCTATTAATTGGTAATCTCTCGCATCCCACTGAGGCTCTTAATGAGTGGTTTATTAAAGGCAGGTGCACGGCAGACCAACCAGTTAAGCTTGTGTATTGAACAGTATGTTTTTGGTTTTTTTTTTAATCCAGAAGCAGCCAAGTTATCAGGCTGTCAGCCTTCTTCACTGATCTGCTTATTCAGAAAAATACTTTCAGTTTAATTAATTATTTGCAGTCAAGCACTTAACTAATAACTTCCATTAGTCACGATTGTCAGGAAGTGTTTTCCTCTGTTCTGTGTCCAACCAATTAACCTGCTAAGCCCTTTTCAATGACGTGTGTGCTACAAATTTAGATCTGAAACGATGAGTCGATTCATCAGTTAGTGATGTAGTTGATCGAAGGGAAATTTATTGGCAAATATTTTGATAGTTTGTCATTTTTCAAGCTGAAATGTTGAACATTTCCCAGTTCTAGTGTCTCAGTTGTGCCGGTTTGCTGCTTCTGTGTCATGTGAAAGTAAAATGAATACCTTTGGACAAAATAAGACATTTGAGACGTCGCCTCTGATATTTTATTTTATTGTTTATTTAGCAGGGACAGTGCACAACACATGTATTGTACCAGATTTAACTAAAAGAAAATTTTAATCTGTAGTCGCTGGGTGGAGGCCGTTAGTGATGCACAGGTTACAGAGATAAGAGATCTGTTATAGTAAATCAAAAACCTACACTTACACAATACAAAAAACTAAAAAACAAAATAAAAAATAACAACCACCCCGAAACAAACAACAGAAGAACAAAACTAAATTCCACCATCAACAATCCCAACATCATTAAAAACAGACATTTTATACCAAAATCAAATGATTAATCAATCAAGAAAATAACGGGTAGATAGATTGCTAATGAAAATAGGCTAATTGTTTATTCAGTTTATTAGGTCCTCTTAGCTAACAGTATATTGTTCAGTTTTTGTTGAAACTGCTGTATTCAGCTATATGATCATTTTTGAAGATGTAGTTTGTGCTTCTGTTATACCAACAGGTGTTTCTATTATTTTGTCCACCCCATTTAAGTCAATTCAACAGCACAAGATTTATCACCCAGAAAAATGTCAAATATTCTCCAGCTTCTTCAAATGAGGGGATTTGCTTTAGTTTGTGTGTTTCATTATAACGAATATATTTGGGTTTTGGACTGTTAGTTGATTAAAAACAAGATTTTTTATTATTATTTTCTCCATTAATCCATTGATTGATTGGTTTGTAAAAATTTGGCACTTGGCGGTTTTCGATATTTCGGTGCAACAGACATGTTTCAGTCTGAGCTTTGAGCCTTAATGATGATGGTGGTGGAAGTCGCATCTTTACCTGCATTTTAGAGCTGAAACGATTAGCCGATTGATCAATTGGTTGATCGAACAGAAAAGTTCCAAACATTCTTTGGTTCGAGCATCTCAAATGTGAGAATCTGCTGATTTATTTCACTGTAAACTGAAAGTCTTTTGGGCTGTTGGTCGGACAAAACAAGACGTATAAAGACGTCACCTTAGACTCTATAAAATGTTAAAAAATATAATTAGTCAGACTCGAGAAAATAGTCAGAATAATCCATAATAAAATTTGCACCTGGGGTGGAAGAGCCCTGTCGCCAAAAACCACCCGCCGCCAACAATTCTGCTAAATAGTGAGAAATGTCGTCACAATGAGCCCAAAGTGACTCCTTCACAACCAACAGTCCAAACCTCAACATTATTAACATCGTTCAAAGGAAAAGCAGCAAATCTGAGAAGCTGCAACCAGGAAATGATTTTACAAAAATCACTTCAACCATTCATTTTCTGTCGATAATTGATAAATAGATGAATCATTTCAGCTCTGATTTTATGTACGGTTGGGTAGCTTAATCAATAACAAAATATCATATTTTATAAGTTCTTTATATGTTTTGTATGTAAAATCTTAACTAGTATCTAAAACTGAGAGATAGTTGTAGTGCAGTAAAAAGTACAATATTTACCTCTGAGATGTGGTGAAGTAGAAAGTAGCGTACCTTAAATGTGTACTTAAGTACAGTACTTGAGTAAATGTACTTACCACCTCTGGATAAGTGGATGTCGTAACAAAAGAGCATCTGAAGTACGAGAAGAGAGAGACTGGCAGCTAATAAATGATGTAAAGTGTTTATTTTATTTGATTAAGTCTTTAATCATCTTCACTGACTAGCTGCCAACCTCTCCTCCCCTCAAGCCTTTCATACATACTTGAACATTAATAGCAGTTAGTCTAGACTTAAATTGATTGTCAGTTTAATTGAATTTGATTTTAGCTTAATTTTTTTTTGGCTCCAGATGTAATCGGCAGCTTTAAACTAATCTATAGAGACGACAGTATGTTTGGATTACTGTTAATAAGTGTGTGTTAATTAAAAAATGTAAGTTTTTACATAAAATGTTTATCTACAAAACACATTTTTTCAGTTAACAAAAGAAGCCAAAGTTAAAGCCGTATAAGAACTTTATCTAAATAAAATAAAGATGCACCGGTCCAACTTTTGCTCTCCTGATACCTAAACTCAGCGGCTCGGTTTGTACCAATACGACACAATTGCTCTCTTTTCACCCAAAGTAGTGTTAGTTGCATCCTTACTGCATATATCAATATTTTGACTGCAACTTTACAAATTAAAGGTCCAAAGGTGTTTTCACACCTGCAGTTTTTAGTCCAGTTAAATTGGGCGGCGGTTCGTTTGGGCAGGTGTACACACAGTAATCGCACTGTGTAACCGCACAGAGACCCAGAGGTGGTCTCGGTCCGGTTCCAAATGAACTCTGGAGCAGTTCGTTTGTGGTGGGAACGTGATCCGACCTTGGTCCGGCCCAACTGCCAGCTGTACTCCGCAAGCCCCTGTAGCCAGGTGTGCTTTGTATTTTGTTCAGTCGTCTGAAGGCAACACTTCGTCTTTGTGTGAAGCAGTAAAATATTTTCAAGACGTTTCCTCCAGTTTTGCCTGGTAAATTGCCCAGATAATTACCGCGGTTATGACCAAATGCCAGCTGTGCCATTGAACACAGAAGCTTCTTCCTGTATTTACTTTCTTGTTCCCGCCCCGGATACACCTGACCAATAAGCAGAGTGAAACGTTCTCACCTGGTTTGTAGTGATGCATTTTGGTTCGCTTGGATTTTTTTTGAAAAGAAACCGAACTGAAGGGGAAAACGCTCCGTTTACAAACTCATCAGCTGATTCAGACCAGAGCAAACCAACTCTAGGTGTGAAAACGCCCTGAAACAGTTCGTACACATGATGAACAAACAAATGTTTTATTTAGAGCTGCAACAATTAGTAAATTCATTGATTAGCTGATTGACAGAAAATGAATCTGCAACAAAAGTAAACTGATTCACTTTGGCTTTTGGACTGCAAGTCGCACAAACAAGACATTTTTTATGGTTTTCTGATGGTCTATAGACCAAACAATTAATCAATTAATTCAGAAAAGAATCTGCAGTTAAAACGATGATGAAAACAATCGTTATCTGCAGCCCTGGTATTATTTGAAGATGGAGATTAGACATGAATTTGCATGATGGTTTAAACACCAAACCATCTTGATAATCTCGAGCCACAAACAGCTGAAATCGGTCCAAACTGAAACGGCGTGGCAGCAGCTGAAAGCAGAGGGTCAGCCGAGAGCTGATTGGCTGTCAGGTGCGATGGCGGCAGCTGAGAGGTCAGAGGGTAAAGGACAGGAAGAGAACAAGACAGCGAGCGGTTGGATGAAGAGGAGGGAGTTGCGGCGGGTAGAGAAAAGGTCAGGAAGTTGAGGTCAGAAAGAGGCAAGGAGAGTGAGACAGAGCAGCGTGTCTCGCTGCTTCCGCTGCAGGTTCAGTCTGCTGCTTGTGTTGAATTTCAACATCTGATGGAGACAGACATCTTACTTTTGTGTGGTTTGGCTGCTGAGCTGTGATGGAAGTTACAGGCTGCTGTCTGCAGGCTGGCGATGCCTTTTGATAGGAGGGAAATCAGGTACAATGGTCATGTGACACCTCCCCTCCCCTCCTCCTACACAAGACGTGGGGTGTCTGACCCAAATCTGCAAAAGTGCAAAAAGGAAACCAAAGAGAAGAAATGAGGGGGAGAGGATGCTCCAAGCTCTGATTAGCATGTCAGTTGGTAACCGTCAGATAAAGAAAATCATTAGCGGGAGGTGATGGAGGAGAGCAGTGACGGAGTGGAGGAAGAGGAATGTGTAAGAAATGAAATAGTGGAAACAGGGAGGATAAAGATGCAGCGGTGTTGTTTTAATGAATCAAAGGGAAGAACAAGACGGTTCCCTCTCTGTGTGTTAGCGAGCGGCTGATTTTTACGTCGGCGTGCTGCTGAGAGAAGAGTCTGCCTCTTCACATCTCTGTTCTCTTAAATTCCTTTTGAAATCAGGAAGCTAAATTTAGCTCGCAGCACCCCTCCCCCTCCTCTGAGAGGTATCGGAGCTACAGCAGTCAGTGATAGGCTAACGTTTTGATGTACACACACACACAGATTAAAGTGAGTGGCTCTGAGTGGGAGGGCGCTGTGTCTTTGTGCACACGGTGTGGGCTATAGTGATGATAAATTGTTGCTGTGCAGCAAATGAGCTCTGAGTAACCGTCTTTTTATGCGTGTCTTCATCCCTCTCAGGGCTGCCTCTTGAGGACGGTGGGGGCTCTCTGATGATCCCCCCGTTCATCCGATGAACCCCCTCAACTCCATGAAACCCTCCCTGCCTCCCACTCCACAAAGGTACACACACACACACACACACACACATTAAGTCCAGTGTCCTCAGGTGAACCTTGTGACACCTCACCTGCTCTGCCCATGTGCTGTATTTGTTATGGTTTGTTGTGGACCCCCAAGGGAGGGGGGGCTGTATGACAAAGTCAGGGTCTCTTTGGGTTACCTGGCTTCACTGAGCCTGAGGCTCCATCCACACCAACACGTTTTTGTTTTAAAACGCTGAACTCTTGCTGCGTTGACTCCTAGCGTCCACACTACTCCGGCGTTTTATAACCGCTAAAACAATTCAATTCAGTTTTATTTACATAGCGCCACATCATAACAAAGTTATCTTAGGGCACTTTTTCGAGTAGAGCAGGTCTAGACCGACTCTTTATATTTACAGAGACCCAACAGGTCCCACCATGAGCAGCACTATGCGGCAGTGGCAAGGAAAAACTCCCTTTTAACAGGTAGAAACCTCGAGCAGAACCAGGCTCTAGGTGGGCGGTCACCTGCCTCGACCGGTTGGGTTGAAGGGGGAGGGGGGGAGCGGGAGAGAGAGAACATACAGCAGCACAGTACAGTTCACATAGAGATGTAAAGCAATAGCTGTGGTGATGGCATTGATGTTAACACCAACAGAAACAACACTAAGAGCAACATAATAGCAATACTAATAATAAGAGCAACATAAGGTCCCTAAAGATAAAGAGAACAAATAACTCTCGATCCAGGATCAGGATGGGATGGTCGGGTCAGGAGATCGGTCAGGGGTCGATCCGCCAGCGAGGTCTCGGTTCTGGCTCCCATTCTGCTTTTAGAGACTCTAGGAACCACAAGGAACCCTGCATTCTGGGAGCGCAGTGCTCTAGTGGGGTAATAGGGTACTATGAGCTCTTTAAGATATGATGGTGCCTGACCATTAAGGGCTTTGAAGGTGAAACAGAGACTTTTAAAACACTGCTGACCCCGTTTTACTTTGAAAACTCCAGATTGTGTTTTGGTGAGGACGGGCGGAAACAGAGACACCCACGTCCGCTTCCTGATTGGGTCTTATCAGCCACGACGAGATTCACGTTTTACATTTAGATGTTGAACAAATCTGCAAAAGAACGTGATTTAAACGTGCGTTTCCATTCACGACTGTTGTGAGAATATTAAGCTGTGAAGACGCTGTGTTTTTATTCATCTTGTATGTTGTTTTAACACGGACTGCAGCTAATGATTGTTTTCTTAATCGATTAATCTGCCGATTATTTTAACGATTAATCTGTGGAATCAGATTTGTGTCAATATAATCAAACAAAACTTCTTAAGAATTTAAGAGAGAACAAAATGTCATCTCAAAAGTAAAACGTATAACTTACAAACAAATTATTTGTGTAATGTTGTAAACCATTGGCCTTGCCCTCACTGTCGGCTTCATCGTTACGCTGCCTGATTTTTTTTGTTCAGTAAAGAAATGAATTAAACTAATCAGGAGTGCTACAGCTACACCTGTTGTTGTAGAGGTACGAGAGGATAAAGAAATGGATGGTTCCTCTGCAGAAAAAAATTAATTAATTCCATCAAATAGGGTTCAGTCAGCTTCAAATCCTTAATTACATACTGTTCAGGCGATCGACTGCTGAGCATTCTCTGTTCAGCCAAAACACTCTTTAACTGAGTGCAGACACAAAGCCTGTTGACTGCTCTATTTCTCTGCAGAAAGCCATGAAAGCAGGAGACGTGTTGCCAAGTTAGTGACACGACAGGCAGCCTCAGAAAACGTAAAGAAAGAACAAGAGAAAAGACAAAGAACAAAGAACAAACCAGTACCAAAAAAATGTGTAAAATGGACAGTAAAATATAAAAAAAAACATGTAAGTTCTGGGGGTAAAGATGTCAACTTTATTAACCCTGCAAATGTGTGCGTATGTGGTGTGACAGTGATGCTTTGTGGTAGTTTCCTGTTGAGGAAATGGTTTACAAGGAGGAAGCAGAGGGTAACCTCAACTGTCAGATGCACAGACCATGCTCAGGTTAATCGTTAGCTCACCGAGGTGTAAATGATGTATTGACGACCTTTTACTCACACGCTCTAATAAGATGTTAAACATGCTTTTGTTTTAACGAGGAGATAAATTAACATTGTGTGTGTGTGATATTATTGATGTGTGGATGAACCTTCCTAACCATCCCAGTAACACAGCTTCACATCCTTCTGCAGCAGTGACGGCCCCTTCCTAAATGACCCAGTCTCCTGGCAACCAGGCACCAATCAGCACCCGGGATCTCTCTCTGTAGTAACCACAGTGTGGGGCGTGACCAATCCCACACACAGCCAGGTAACACACGTCTCTGTACCCGAGGAGATTTCTGTTTTCTCCTGCTCCGGTTCTGTGTGCTATAATGATACAAAACCAGTTACAACATAAAAGAATAAAATAAAAAAAAATCTTGTATTTATTTATTATTTATGAATAAAATCAAGGCTCATGTTTATCAGCCTGCTGCAGTAAAAGTCTGTTTATCATATTTCTTTTGACTTAAAGCAGCTATAATCAATATTTTTATAATAACGATCAGGGCTGGGCGATACAGCTGAAAGATTTATCATGATAAAAGGCTTCGTTTCAGTCCATATGTCGATTAATTATTGATCATTTTTTATGTCCTATTTTTAATAAAGACCAGGAGAACAAATATTGAATTTAACCACTTTATTGATCAAGGCTCACAGGTAATAATTTAATAAAAGTAAATAAGGATAAAGGAATGATCTCGCCTTGAAACGCATACAAAGGGGTGGAAGCAGCTACGGTGATAAAATAAGTTTGTTGTATTTCCGCTCTCCTGCAGTTTACACACAACGCTGTTCTGATATCAGACTTTAAAACAGGGTTCAGCGGCTCAAAACAAGTGGCCAAAAACAATCAGTTATTGCAGGTTTAAAGTGAAGTATTTATCCTTTTTCTTTTGACTTAAATAAAATATGCTGTTCACCTAAACTAGAGAGAGCTCTGGTAGTTTGGAGGCAGAGGTGAGCGCACACCTTCTGAGACAATAAAGACAGTAAAGCATACAGGTCATGATGCATCATGTGTTATTTAAAGCCGTATCCGTTCTTCAGATGACGGTAGTTTATAGCTGACCTGCTGCTGCATGCTCGTAAGCTTGAACCACTTTTCTCACATTTCTCAGGGAACAACGACAAGAGAAAAGCCGACATTACGTTTCTTAACAGTCCCTTTTTTTTTGTCTGCACTGATTATGATTGATTGATTAAGTTTTCTCTGCTGTGTAGCACCTCCTCCATCACCTGCAGAATTTCCTCCAAGCTTCACTTTGTTTTATTTATGTCTTTATTCCATTTTGGCCAATTTCCTATAATTTCATTATTATTATTATTATTATTATTATGATTTTGCAACTCTTTTTATTGGAGTTTTCAGAGTTAAACATGCTATTTTAAAATAGGAAAAGTATTTTTAGTGCAGATGTAAAGAAAACATGAAAAACTAAAATAGCAGTTTATTTTTGAAGGCTACTTCTTAATTCCACGTGTGTTATTTGTTCCAGGAGATATTGAAGAATCCATACAAATATAAAAGTAAATAGAAACCATCTTATACTCTAAGGGATTTATTTGAAGAGTGAACAGAGTTATCAATGGAGCAGATGTAGGTTGAGTCCACGTGGCTCTGATGTGACTGATCTTTATGAAGTGGTAAATGAACACTAAGATCTGCTCTTAAAGGTCACTCCTACACTTCGCTGTAAGTAGGAGTGAGCTGCCCGATAAATGTGTCTCATTCTGCACTTATAGAAAAACACTGGTTGATTGGTTGATGCCTTTATTCACTGTGCGATAGCTCCGAAAAATCGACCTCGATGCGGCTTTTTCGCCACGTAATATTTTATAAATATAAATTCGCTTTCTGTGTGAAAGTACTCATGACAAAAAGTTAATTTTTAGAACTTTTTCCATGCTACCTCAAGCAGTAAAAGCATTTTATCGACTTTGTTATCCTGAGAATGATCATCTTTAGGAGCAGCAAAGCATTTCCAGCAGGTGAATAATTCTAGGAGAAACATTCGTGCACACTGTGGGAGGTTTGGAAATATCAAACGCAGGACATTTGATTTAAAATGTATTTAATGTTTATCTGTATAGGGACAAGTATGTAGCATAAACCAACGGCACACAAGACAGCATTTATAGCCTAAGCTAATTTGCTGTTCCCTGTCCCTAGATGGGAAAATACCAACAAGCTTCAAATATCTATAAGCTCATTATTCAAACTGTGTGAAAACAATTTCTTTGTAATTTATTCTTAATTGTCAAGTCATGTCAATTTTATTTATACAGCCCAAAATCACAAATTATAACAGGCATTTTTGCCTAATTTTCTGACATTTTAAAGACCAAACGATCTGCAGATTAATCAATAATGACGCTAATCGTTAGTTTCAGCCCTAAATGAATCTATACTTCGGCACTTTCCTATTTTCCCTGCAAGCAGGGATGGAAATTAGCAGCAGTCACCAGAGAAATGCTGGTAAAATATGAAAGTGGCTGGTAGATTTCAGACACAACATAATGATTTACTATTGAGTGGCTGCTGAATTTGAACATTTATCTGTCAGTGGCTGGAACATGTTCACATTTTAAACAACTACAAGTACAAGCCAAATTGCTCAGGTCTTTCCAGGAAACTTCCAGGAAAATTATAAAGAAATTATGGACCCCATAAAATAAAGCACTACACAAAATAAACACCACTGTAAGAGCAAGATTGAAATCAACTGGTGTCAGTCAGTTAGAATAAAATGTTATTACTGCATCTAGATCAGTCTGTCAGTCTTATGAATGTGTTGATTTCACCGTAACTGCTGAGAAAAACCACAAGACGCCGTAATTAATCTAATTTTATGGCTCTGGGTGTCATAAGAGATTTCAGTGTCTCTTAAATGAGAACACAAACTTTCATTGTGAGTGTTTCTCTCCCACCATCCTCTCTCTGATTCACTTTAATTCACTCACTCGCTGTGATAACACCTCTCTCTCTGTTTCCCATGTAGGTGTTCGGTGCACCCATGGGTCCGGGTGAGAGCTCTGGTGGTCACATGATGCCTGGGGGAAGCCCCGGTATGGGTCCTGGCATGGGCTCCCAGTTCATGGGCCAGCAGTCGTATGGAGAGGCGGTCTCTAAAGGCTACGGCCAGCCCGTCATGTACGGACGCCCCAGCGCTGCTTACAACCCGGCCTCAGCCTACGGTGGAAGGTACACACAGCTCTTTATTGTTCACTAACTGTCAAATTCAACACTTCAGTTTCACTTTCAGTATGACTGCAAATGAATGTAACCAGGAAACCAGATTTCCTCCGTACCTACATGTAGATAAATTGGAAAGCATTTGAAGTTAGTTACAGAAGAAAAAGTTAAATAACAACTTAAAAATCACCAGTTTATTCTGACTTTTCTCACTCAAGTCCAGACGCCAGGATGTGGGCGTTATAATTAGATTTAAATTAAGTCAAGAAAACAGCAACGCCGCTTGGCGTCGGTTGCTGTGGCAACACGCAAACATGGCTCACCAGCCATTCATTTAACTGTGTGTCTGATTAAGATGAGCCCTTAATGACTAGAACACTATATAAATACATTTACACCTAATCAATTCAGCAACACCATGAACGACAAGTCAAGCCCTTTATTTCACTCTGTGTGCTGCAGCAGAGAGACGAGTTAACAATGCCGCAAAGCTGCAGCTGTAACAGGGAAATATGTGCTGGTAACAAATATATATCGCAGCCGTTTCACAGTTACCCAACTCACATTAGCTAACAAGACTCATACGTTTACAGCCACGCTAGCAGCTCTGTGTTTGAGCTAAATGCTAGCATGCTGATGTTTAGCAGGTATAACGTTTACCATGTTCACCATCATAGTTTAGTGTGTTAGCATGCTAACGTTTGATAATTAGCAGTAAAGAAAAAGTACAGCTGAAGCTGATGGGAATGTCTGTAGTTCTGCAGGTATTTGTGTTGGACACATTAACACGTTGACCTGATGGTGGCGCTAGATGAAGAGTCAGAGGATCAGCAGAGTTATTACAGTTCATCCTCAGGGGAACATGAATATCTGAACCAAAGTTCATGGCAATCCATCCAATAGTTGTTGAGATGTTTCAGTCTGGACCACTGGCACGTCGCTAAAACTCACCTGTTACTGAGCTCCACAAAACTACAACAGCAGAGCTGCCATGCTGCCTCTTGAACTAAATTGTTCACAGCTCAGTTTGTTTTGTATCTGTGCTGCCCACAAATTTTTTTTCTTTATCACTTGGAATAAACTCTGTGGAAGTTTCTTAAGGTGAAAAATCAGTCAAACGAACCTGTTTCACCTGTAATAGTCCCAATTAAAGAAACAACATAGGAGCCATTTACAGGAATCCTTTCTAAGAGCTCATGTACAAATTTGAGTTTCCTGTTCCTTGTTTGTAGAGAACATTACTGCTCATGTCTGGCTTTGATGCTCTCATCATGAAAGGAAATTCAAATACAAAACGTACTGACCGTGATCATTGAACAGTGTTATACATGCATAACTGTATATTGTTATGTAGCTCTCTGCTTTGTGCTATTTTCTGCTGGGTTTTGCATCAGCAGACGTATGTCAGCGTGGCTGCTCTCACCCACCGCTCTGACTCATGCTCATGACGAGGCCTCACACACTCATACGCTGAGTTCACTCAGTTCGCCGCCCACTCATCTCCCCGTCTTCCCCTGCAGTTACTCCGGTAACAGCGGAGGTGCCGGTCTGGGCGTTCGTCCTCCCTCAGACTTTACTCACGCTGCCGCCGCCGCTGTTGCCGCCGCCGCCGCCACGGCAACCGCCACGGCTACGGCAACTGTTGCAGCAATACAGGAGAAGCAGAACCAGGAGCTGAGCTATAGCCAGGTAAATGTGTCTGTCTGCAGAGGGTCCGGAGTCATCTCATTCATCTCAGATTCAGATCTTTGAAATCCATTATGGCACTTTTTTATTATTTGGTTTAACTAATTCTTAGAATAAAGAATAAGTGTAATGCATAAACGTTAAACTGTTGAGACTTGGGTCTCAGCTCCCTAATTATTTAGAGGTCTCTTTCCTAAGTAAGTTATATAAGATGTTCTTCATGCATGCCTCAATATATTGGAGCATATATAAAATTGGATGTTATGAATGATGACATGTCCTTATTAAAACACTCAGCACTGAAAAATCTATAGTTAAACTTTGCTAAAGTTACGTTCAGCTTATTTATGACAGGAGTGATTCTGAGATGTTTGATAAATCCAGACCCTGTTCTCTTTTTCAGTCACTATTAGTGTTTCTATAACTTTTTAACTTTTCCAGAATGACCTTTTCTACTAGTAGCACTGAAACCTTAAGGTGCGCCACTTAAATTGACATGCAACGCAACACATTCATATTTTTTCCATTCTGATAAATGCTTTGCTAATAAATAGACAATTTACAGAAATAACAATGTACTCTTTTATCTTTACTTTTTTTTTGCCGATAAAATCAGTTAATTTAAAAATGTGCTACTTTGGCTCTGATGCAGCCGGTCTGTAGTCCCACCCACAGCACCATCTGATTGGTTACACGTCACGAGTAATAGCCTATCAACACTGAGGGCTGCTGTGCCACAGACAGGCAGAGAGACAGCAGCTGCTCCGGTGAGTCGAAGTGAAGGCAGCAGATATCGCCGAAGCTGCATTAAACATCACAATCTTATCATCTATTTCACTGATGACAAGCGTGCCCAGTTTCCCAGTTACACCTCTGAAAATGCCCGAAGTCAAAGCCTAAATCAGTCACTCTTCTGCCAGAGTCCCTGATTAAAGCAGTGATATATACAGGTAACTATATCACCTGCTGATTCCTCATCTGAACTGTCCTCATCAGAAATTTGGGACTGCAGTGACACAGGAGGGTCTGAATGATCTTTTACTTTGAAAAATGAATCAATAGTTCGTTTCATTGTCACAACTTACAGACCGGACACATGATACACAATATTAAAAAATAAAACAAACAAACAAAAAAAAACTAGTTATAAAATGATCCTAGTTATAAAATTTAGTAGGACTGTCTCTAGAAATGGTTGCAGTCTGGAGCCCGGCCCTGTGCTCTCTGCTCTGTGTTAAATACCCCAGCAAGCTTTGTTTTTTACCCCTGCTGTCGTACTTCCCTTTCCCTCCCAGATGGGTGGAGCATCCTCTTACAGCACCCAGTTCCTGTCTCATTCGGGCCCCCGTGGCCCCCCGGGGATGGTCTCTTCCAGGCCCGGACCTCCACCCTCCACCGGAGGCTTGTATCCTGCTCACCCTGCCCAGGCTCAGAAGATGCCCCAGCACGGAGGGTATCCAGGGGGACAGCAGGGGCTCAAACGGCCTTTTCATTCAGAGGTCAGTATCTTAGATTAGATTATTCCTCTGCACTGGTGAGCTTTCCTCAATCCGACAGCAGACACACCGCTCATCTTTATCAGTAAAATATAAATCTACATCATCTGACTGCGTGTTTATTTGAGACGACGGAACAGTATAATGAGCTCTACAGGTGCATAGCTTCAAGAACTCATGCAGTTGGTTGGATTAAATAAGTAGGTAGTAGTTATGATTGGAGTTAAAACAGCAGGGTTCCCATGGTCATGAAATTCCTGGAAAAGTTATGAAATTAGAAAAAGTTGAAGTTGAAAAGTTGAATATACAGTGTTTTGGCTGTTTAAAATATGTTCATAAAAATCCCAAAACATGTCTTAACGTTACGTTAAATCCGTTCCTCGTATTACTAATTTAAAATCTAGAGCTGCGCTGTGCGACCGTTGAAACGTCACTAACATCACATGATACACGTTGGCGTATGCAGCTAGTTGGCGGCGGGAATGTCTGAAGATTAGCGAGCGCTAACAGTTAGCTTGTCCGTAAATACCCGGGAAGTGTGAGTTTCATAATGTTTGGCTTTCCAACGACAAAAATAAAACATGGCTCACCTACAGGCCTGCCTATTTTAAACTACTTAAATAAAGTTGTGGAAATGGGGTAAATTATGATGGAAAAGTTTTGAAAAATGAATTGGTAAAAATGTTTGGAAACCCTGGATTAGTCTTTTGATGTTCATTACTGTTTTATTTCACTGTAAACTGAAAGTCTTGGTGTTTGTCAGACAAAACAAGACATATACAGACATCATCTTTTAACATTTTATAGATTCAAGAAAATAGATTTATCGATGATGAAAATAATTATCTGCATCCTGCATGTATCAATATTTTGACTCTTCAAATTAAAAGTCAAACAGTTGGTACACATAATGTGCAAACAACTGTCTCATGATGGTTAGAGCTGCAACAGTTAGATCAGGAGAAAATACATGGACAGCTATTCTGATAATTAATTCATCGTTTATGTCATTTTGAATGAAGACTAAAAAATCTCTGGTTCGAGCTTCTCAAATGTGAGGATCTGCTGCTTTTATCTGTTTTATACGATTGTAAATTAAATATATTTGAGTTTCGGTCAAAACAAAACATTTGAAGACGTCACTCTGGGCTTTGGGAAACTGATGGACATTTATAGACCAGACGATTAATCGAGAAAATAATTGGCAGATTAAGTCATAATGAAAATAACTGCGGCCACATTTAACTTCCCTTCTACTGAAGCCTGAGTGACAGACGAATTCAAACACCTGTTTCCTGTAAATGAAGAAGTTATTATTCCAGCGTATTTCACCACTGTGTTTATCACACTAACGGACTGCAAACTGTAATCGTTCTCACGCTGTTTGAGATCGCTCTGCTTAATAATCAGTATTTTTCTACATCACATCCGTTTTTTTGTGGGCTGAATGTGAGGTGGGGGGGATTTTTGTCACACATAATAGAAACAGGAAATGAGAAATAAACAGACTAGAGGTGGAACACGTAGCGACAAGGTGTCTTTGTGAGCCGAGAGATTAGGTGAGTCAGTGTTACGTGGTGTTGTAACACAGGTGTGATGTGCAAGCTTCTGTTTGCTCTGTAATCAATCTCTAATCGATCACCTGGGCTTCTTGTTGTATTTCTCAATAAACTCTTTCATGTCAGAACAGCTCAGTAACTTTTCCTGTCTGTGCTTGTTGTGTTCCAGGGTTTTCCGGTGCAGCAGTACGGCTCTGCTGGGATGTCGGGGTACCCGAACCAGCCTCTGCAGTACCCCACTGGTCCACAGCAGCGATGTGCCCCCTCACCCTCTTACCCCTCCAGTCGGATGCCCCTCATGGGACAGTACACTTCTGGATCGCACAACCCAGCGCAGTTCCCCCCTGGAGCCGGCCAGCCCAATCCTCCACAGTATTATAAGGTGATCAGGTCCACTTCCTCTTCCTTCACAAATAAGACGCTGACGCTGCATGTTCAGTAACGATCCCTTAAAATTAAAAGAACTGTAAGTAAGTAAAGATTTATTTGTGTTAAGACTTTTAAAAACAAAAGTTACAAAATGTTTCACAATAAAAGCAGTTAGCGAAAAAGATTTAAACAGTCAACAGAAACAAATGTAAGAGGAACAAAATAAAATTTATAGAACAGAAATCAGAACGACAAAAAAGTTAAGTTAAGAAAAGTGAGTTCAATTTCAATTGAACTGAATGATCTAACAGTGAGAGGGAAACTATTAAGAGCTGAAACGATTAGTTGATTATTTGAAATTTATTGGTAACTATTTTGATAATCGAGTAATTGTTTGAGTCATTTATTTTTCAAGCAAAATGCCAAAATGCTCATGTGAGGATTTGATCTTTTTCTCTGTTTTATATCATTGGGAACTGAATATTCTTTTGGTTTTGGACCTTTTCTTTTGCCCTTTTCTGCCATTTTATAGACCAAACAACTAATTGATTAATCGAGAAAATATTGTTATAACTGCAGTTAAATCAATAATCAAAATAATCATTAGTTGCAGATTTATTTCCATCTGATTTGATGATGTTTGATCAAATTATTAACAGCAAACAAAAGCAATTTGGACAAATGTGACAAAGTCAAGTCAAACACAAAGATTAAATATTGTATTTGTTTCTAATGAAAGTTGTTGAGAACGTCCGGCCTCCACAGATAGATGGATCATTAGCCGAGCGTCATGTTTCCTGTCTTGTGTTCTCCAGTCGGAGCCTTTCAATGGTCAGGGCAGCCTGCCGTCTGCAGGAGCGGGAGGATACAATGCCTTCACACAGGCTGCAGTGAACGGGGTAAGTCATGTATGCACTCAGTAATAACACACAGACATACCGTATTCTGGATGATGATCGGCTTTTCTTGTTAAATGTTCAATGAGAAGTTCTAAACACTCGTCGTCCTCGTCGTCGTCTCTCAGCCAGGTCGGGGTGGAGTGATGCCTGGATATCCAACCTCACCGATGGGAGGGAATCCCACCCCTCCGATGACACCTGGGACGTCCATACCTCCCTACCTGTCCCCAGGCCAGGACACGAAACCCCCCTACCTTCCACCGGACATCAAACCCAATATCATCACCCAGCAGGCCCCCACAGGTGAGACACGACTCTGCAGTAAACATCAGGAAACACACTCTAAACTAACAAGGTCACCTCATTTACATGCGATCTTCTCCAGTAAGCTGTTCTCTTAAACATCATGTGAAAGCTGTTTGATTCAGTTAGAGAATTACAGAAACCTGATTTCCCCAGGTACATTCCTCCTGGAGATCGCAGATTTCTGTACTCGTAACCCGGTCTTGATGAGCTTTGTAGATGTTGGTATGTGAGTGACAAAGACTGCAGATCGCTGAGGGAGAGAGGAGGCGTTACACGTAGCGATGTGTCTGCATGTTTAAAGTTTCCTCCACAAGTCTGAAATCTCCAATTCAATTCAATTCAGTTTTATTTATATAGCGCCATATCATAACAAAGTTATCTCAGGGCACTTTTTCGAATAGAGCAGGTCTAGACCGACTCTTTATATTTACAGAGACCCAACAGTTCCCACCATGAGCAGCACCAGGAGACAGTGGCAAGGAAAAACTCCCTTTAACAGGTAGAAACCTCGAGCAGAACCAGGCTCAAGGTGGGCGGTCATCTGCCTCGACCGGTTGGGTTGAAGGGGAAGGGGGGAGCGGGAGAGAGAGAGCAGGAGGAAAGAGAACATACAGCAGCTCAATACAGCATAGATATGGTAATGGCATTGATGTTAACACCAACAGAAACAACACTAAGAGCAACACTATAATAGCAATACTAATAACAGCAACAACAGCAATAGCAGCAGCGGGTGCAGAGCAGGAACACGGGGGCAGCAGGCGGCAGCAACCACAGACCCAGACCTCCACAGCTCCGGAGGCAGAAATACCTGCAGAAAGCAACAGAGCGCCTTATTTCTGCTTTAGTACGTCACTGTAATAACACAAGTAGTAGAAGTAGATAGAGCTTTGTTTCTCTCTCAGTAGCTCTCTCCAACGCCTCTCCCTCTCTCGACAACGTAACGTTAATAAATAACAATAAATATCCATCTCTCGTCCTAATATTGATACTAGTGGAGCCCACTGCTTCCTTATTTTGTGAATTAAGTCAGGTTGTAGCCAACACGGGGTCTGTTTGACCAATCAGCGACGTTCAGTCCTGCACACTTTACCTGATAGTTCCTGAACCGTTGGAAAGTTTTTACCCCTTTTTTTTTTTGTAACTTTCCTGTAACTTTCGTACAGGAACTAAATGTAGTTCCTGGTTCTTTCGGTTGAAATGCAGGTAAAGGTTCTCAAAAGGTTCTCGGTCCTGAAATTCTCCTCTGTTTTCCGTTGAAGGTAACCCCAGTGACGACCTGCGTCTGACTTTCCCGGTACGAGACGGCGTCGTGTTGGAGCCGTTCAGACTGGAGCACAACCTGGCCGTCAGTAACCACGCCTTCCAGCTGAGAGACTCGGTGTACAAAACACTCATGCTGAGGTAGGAAGACAGACTCTTTCCAATCACAGACTCTCTCTCCTTTGGGTTTTAACGTTGTTTTTATCCTGTTTTGTATTTATGTGAGACCCACAAAACCAGGTCAAACAGGAAGAGAGAAAAAAACATATACATACAGAAATACAAGAAGACATGACGTCACAAAAGAAAGAAAAAGACAATTTAAAGGAAAATGTTTCCTTTCTTTGTTTTTATTTATTTTCACAATTTCTTTCTACTGTTTTTTGCTCCCGGGTGCTTTTGTATTTTCTCTATTGTTTTTGACGTTTGCACTGATTATTATTGATCTGAAGTCAGGCCTTTTCATTTATTTAAGTCTTTGGCCTGTTGAAAGCCTGAAGAAAGCTTTGCTCCTATTCAGTGTTGATAAAAGACATTAGATTTTATTTTCACTGGTTGAGTGTGCGATCACTACCACAAACAACAGGGAGTTGTTGTGTTGAAGAATCCTCTGTGGGATCATTTTTTAGGAAGCCGAACACCTTTTCGAAGTCGTCATCATGGATGGAAATTAGCAGCAGCCACCAGCCAAATGCTGGTAAAATATGAAAGTGGCTGGCAGATTTCAGACACTGAAAAATGATTTACTCTTGAGCAGCTGGTGAATTTGAACCCTTACCTGTCAGTGGCTGGTAGATGTTCACATTTTAAAAAGTTAATTTCCCACCCTGGTCGTCATGTATGTACATTTTTCCCCAGACGGCTTTTAACCTTTTAACCACTAAGAGATGGTTTTAGTGGGTTTTTTCAAAACACAGCAGTTGTATATTTGGTGTCCAGATAACAAAAATGTACAATTGTTTTCTTCTCACACCCTAAGTTAGGTACAGGTGGAAATATCATAAGTAAACATACTGTCTGTGGTCAACAACACGAAAGACACAAAATACCACTTTCTTTCAGAAATCTTTGCTAACAGGGCGTTCCCACTAACATGATAGTGTTCCTCTATTTTCTTTACATTTAATGCACTGCTCTGGCATGTTCGGACTGAACTAATGTAACATACATGGACTAACAGGCTCTCATTAACCACTTGTACAGTAAAATATAAAATAAACTGGTAAAATCAGTTAAAACTTGACTGTAAACAAATGTGTTTCCTCTCTGCCTTTATTATAGCTTCTCCAAACTAGTCTTCTGCTCTCTGATGAATCATGGCGGTGGGGAAGTAACAATGAATAATGGATAAATATTTGGTGATTAGCATAAAAATGGTCTTTCATTATTTTGGATAAAGTGGAGAGAGACATGTGTAACATGACATGTGGCTTCAGTGTGAATTCAGAGCTGCACACCTCTCCTGTCCTCTGCTTCTCTTCCTGAGTGATTTTTAAAAGACACACCAGATGAGGAAAAACAAGCCAGGAATGTTTGATAACCCCACCCAGTCTCTCCCTGATCGTCTGTGTTGCGTCGCCCCCTGCAGGCCTGATCTGGAGCTGCAGTTCAAGTGTTACCACCACGAGGACCGTCAGATGAACACTAACTGGCCTGCCTCTGTGCAAGTAAGCAGCTTTTCTTTACAGTTTATTGTTTGAGTCTTTGAGGTGACGCTCTTTCTTAAAGAGTAAATTATGGTTATTTTATGGATTTCTTTTTTTTGTTTCTGTCATCATGAGTGACTGATTGTGTTGAAAATGTAGAGGTTTCATTCCTCCTGGAGGCTGAAAAGTGCAGTTTAAATTGGAAAGTGAACAATTTGACTGTTGTGATAATTGTTTATTCAGGCACATCTGTTTGTCTGCAGTGTGTTAAAAGTTCATGTTCTAATGCAGCTTTTACTATGACAGAGCACCAAAACTAGGCTAAAAAAAGCACCAAATAAATGTACTTGTCCCTTTTTTTTTTCTCTCTCTTCTGCATCAGGTGAGTGTCAATGCAACTCCTTTGTGCATCGAAAGAGGCGACAACAAAACCTCCCACAAGCCCTTGTACCTGAAGCAAGTGTGTCAACCAGGACGTAACACTGTACAGATCACAGTGACAGCCTGCTGTTGTGTAAGCGACGTCTTCCTGTCTCAGTGCAGCACATTAAACAAATTAAATCCCATTCCTGAAAACATCCCCCCCCCCGTCTCTCTGCAGTCCCACCTGTTTGTGCTGCAGCTGGTCCACCGGCCGTCCGTCAGGTCAGTGCTGCAGGGTTTGATGAAGAAGAGGCTCCTGCCGGCCGAGCACTGCATCACTAAGAGTGAGTGGAAGTCACTTTGATTTGAAAGCATGTCGCTGCACAGCAGTAGCTGCTTTCGTTAGCTTACACTCGTGGTTCTGTATCTCTGTATCCAGAGGTGGAAAGTAACTAAGTACATTTACTGAAGTACAGTTCTGAGGTACTTGTACTTTACTTTTGTGTTATTTTATACTTCTTGTCCGCTACATTTCAGAGGGAAATCTTGTACTTTTTACTGCCCTACAGTTATTGTGTTTCTGTAGTTACTTTGCAGATGAATGATGATTTTAAAAACCTCTAATGAGCATATAAAACACTTTTACTTTTTACTTGTAACAGGACTTTTAAAATGTGGTATTGCTACTTTTATTTAAGTAAAGTAGACAACAGCAGGCTCATTAAACTGCCTGCAACCTTTTTGTTTTGGGTCTTTTTTTTTTTTGTCCCTGTACACCAAAAACGTAAACTATTTTACTTTTAAAGGAAATTAAATGAAAATAAAAAGCAAGCTTCCTATGAAGGAGTGCTGTCATCTAAAAAGGTTTGGGAACCGCTGATGTGACGCTGTAAAGACCCCGCTGGTCTGAATGAAGACGACGCTCCTCTGAGATTTTCATGTTTTTCTCAGAGCAGTAAATTAATTGTACTTCTTTTTTTTTTTTTTATTGTGTTTCTGTTTCAGTAAAGAGAAACTTCAGTAGCGGCACCATCCCCGGGACCCCCGGGCTGAACGGAGAGGACGGTGTCGAGCAGACGGCGATCAAAGTTTCTCTCAAATGCCCGATCACGTTCAGACGAATCCAGCTGCCGGCCAGAGGCCATGACTGCAGACACATACAGGTGGGCTCTCTCTCTCACACACACACACACACACACACACACACACACACACACACACACTTATACCTGCAAATGAGCTCTCTCATACTGATGTCTTTACTTTATAGTGTTTCGACCTGGAGTCCTATTTGCAGCTTAATTGTGAAAGAGGGACCTGGAGATGTCCTGTGTGCAAGTACGTACTGCATCAACGTCTCATTGCACCTTTTTAGAGTTTTTAGAATCCTGTAAGCAGCAGTTTGTTCCTGTCGTTCACAGTAAAACCGCTTTGCTAGAAGGCCTGGAGGTGGACCAGTACATGCTCGGGATCCTTGTCTACATCCAGAAGTGAGTGTTTATATGTGGATCTCGTGTAAATAAAATAGTTTGTGTGTTTGTGCTGTAACTTTTTATCTGTCCCGTCTCCGTCTTCCTCCCTCAGTTCGGACTACGAGGAGATCACCATAGACCCAGTGTGTGGGTGGAGGCCGGTGCCTGTCAAACCGGACCTGCACATAAAGGAGGAGCCCGACGGTCCGGTCCTGAAGCGCTGCCGGACAGTCAGCCCGAGTCACATGGTCCTGCCTAATGTGATGGAAATGATCGCTGCTCTGGGACCGGCGTCGTCCCCCTACCAGAGTCTGACTGCAGGAGGCAGGAACACCCCCGACTACAACAGGCCAGGTAGATTCAGGACTGAGGAGGGAAACCATGTCACACATATAAACTACACGATTTAAGAACTAGAATTCATGTATGATTTTCTAAGTTCAGTAGAATATTGGGTCTCATGCAACAACTTTTTCTTATTCTAAATCTTTAGTACTGTTGTTCGAGTGTTTCAAGTCAGATTCACCAAACTCTTAACTGCACAAACCTGTTGTAAATCATTTCCACCTGATGAGCCACCTGTTCGTGAAGAGGATATGCGCGTTTGTGACATTTGATCGTTGGATTGTGAGATTCTTATATTTGTGTTTTTCTATTGTGTTTGGGACTCAGAGGATTTAGCAATATTTGAAACAAAATGATGACATTTGTGAGGTTGTTTGCTTCTGTTTCCAGGCAATTGATTATTGGGTGACACTTTAAGTTAAGCCCCCTGTTTAGCATTTATAAACAGTATATAAACATTTAGGAAATGCATTATAACTCACTATATTGTAGCTGTAAGCAGATACATTAATGTATCAACGACTATAACTCCTCCTGTGGACAATTATATATGTCTTCAACATTAGAACATCCTTCTATCTGCTTACAACTACATGGTGGTGTGTTATAAACCATTTATTAAATGTTTATATTCTCCCTATGAATGCTGAAGTAAAGTGTTTATTTAGTCGTGGATTTTTAATTTAAGAGACAAAAACTTTGGACGTGAAACCAAATTTTCAGGATCTTTAAGGTGTAGAAGATTTTTGTAAACCTTCAGTTAGGCATGTGTACTTTTGACTGGTACTATATATAATGTGTGTTATCTATATATATATATATATATATATATATACACACACACACACACACACACACACACACACACACACTGTACACAATCACACTTTCTGGCTCAAGTCAGTCAGATCATCTGCTCTTAGATGGGAGGTGACGCAGAACATTATTTCAAGCAGCAGAGGAAAGACCAGTGAGTACAACCTCAGTGTCCTTTATGTTATTGTCCACAGCTGGAGGCACTTTCTCTCCAGGCTGCACGGGTTTTCTATTATACAACAAAAAAAACCAGAAGTCTACTCTGACCTGTAAGTAATGCACCTGGAAGTAATGATTGTTATGTTTTGCTCTTGCAGGCAGCCAGGGATTCTCCAGCCAAACAGGATTCACAGACTTCCCCAACACTCCTGGCACCCCGAACCTCGGCGAGTACGCCTCCTCTGGACCTCCACCTCCGCTCCCCTATCAGTCAGAGCAGGTTAGACACCTTTAAACTACCCCTCTCTTACATAACACACACTGGAGCACATATTCCTATAGTCCTTTTCTTGGCATCACCTCTGGCCGCAGTGACGAGGATCAGTGTGTCTTTTCTCTTCAGCTCACTCTGGACGTTTTCTCTTCATGGTTGAGCACCAATGACAACCAGAGTATGAACAGACCACGGACAGAAGGCGCTGCTGTTATGTAACTCAAACTGAGGCACACATCGCTTGAATGTGATGTGATCTTTTTTCAACCAGTAGAGGTAAAACTAAAGGATCGGCCTGGTGATATTACATATTTTTCCTATCGTGAACAAATCCCAAAACCAACAATATCTACTAAAAATAATATTAATAAAACTTTATTTATATAGCACCTTTCATGCAGGGGGTGTAGCACAAAGTGCTTTACAATAAAAGTGAAGAAACGGGTAACAGGCAAATTAAAATAAAGTGCAAACACTGCGATAAAACCAGGCAATCAAATGAATAACAAAGAAAAGAGGAAGCAAATAGCAAGAACAGGTACGCTAAGAACAACAGAATATGTAAAAAATAAAAACAAAATAAAGGCACAGTTGTGAGCTGGCATCTCTTATATCCTCGTGTGTGTGTGTTTATCACAGGGCCATAAAGCTCCATTGTTGCTCCAAAAACTATTAAACATACATCAGTGAGCCACACTGTTGTTCCTTTATCACCATCAACACACACACTGTAGTGTATTTATTCACCGTCCTGCTGCCCCAAATACTCACTACAGCACCAAATGTGGATTCATCCGCCGCTGAAAATAGTCCCCAACAAATGCACTATTTCCTCCTGTCTGTCTGATTAAAAACTACAGTGAGCAGCTGTTTTAGTGAGCTATATATTTGTGAGGTGTTTATACCTGGAACTATTTGGTTGAAAGGGGTGATGGTGTGCTGCCGTTGTGCTCCACTGACTGTCTCTTCCTTCTGGCTTGTGAGTTCAGTTAAGAGCCTTTAACTGGAGCTGAAGTAGACAGCGTTGACTGAGAATATATTCGCTCACATACCTCGCCACTAAACCACATACCACCTGTCGCAGGCAGCTGCTCGGCTGTCCGCTGAAGGTTTTTAGAGAAAGATTAAAGTGTCCGTCCTCCTCTACTGTCACACACTTCTGGTGTTCTGCCTCTCAAGAAAAGACCACAGGGATTACACCTCACGCATGGTGTTCGCCCACTGCGAGTTCACTGCCATTTATATTGCCATAAAATAAAGGTTCTCTCTGTCTTTGTGTCTCTTCCTGCTCTTTCGCTGTCAGACGCCTCATTCTGGACGAATCGAACACGCCCATAACATCCTCCAGCAGCACAGTTCAGGTGTTCACGGTAATCAGAGTCTCAGTGACGCCGGCAGTCCACTGCCGCAGCGGAACCTTAATACCCATAATTCCCGGCTGCAGAGCGAAGGCTCCTTCGGTCTGGGAGGCCCGGGAGCACCTGGAGGAGAGGGAGCCGATCACGCACTAGATGTGAGTGGAAACCTGTTATATAAAAGCCTGTAACTTTTACAGGACTTGAATGTAACTTCATTTCTACAGAGAAACTTTTCGTTAAAGAGAAACCAGAAACAGTCGTCTTCCTGCAACAACTCAGCCTCTCACGAGATGTCAGAGCGAGACTTCTGTTTCTGGTTTAACAAAAAGGATCTTCAGGCGTTTTCACACCTAGAGTTGGTTTGCTCTGCTCCGAATCAGTTTATGAGTTTATAAACTTGGAGTGTTTTCCCCTTGGTTCGGAGAAAAATCCAAGCAAACTAAAATACATTACTACAAACCAGGTGACAATGTTCACTGTGCTGATTGGTCAGATGTGTCTGGGGCGGAGGCAAGAGAGTAAATACAGGAAGAAGCTCCTGTGTTCTGGACTACTGCATGTTTCTGTGAGAGAAACTTTGCTGGTTCGTTCTCCGGCTAGCTGCTGCTACTAGAAACAGTTTGCTGCTCTGCAGCATCCCAGAATGCAAAGCACACCTGGGTACAGGAGCTCAAACTGGTAGTTGGATCGGATTGAGGTCGGATCACGTTCCCACCACAAATGAACCGGCTCCTCTAAAGGGTCTCGTTGCAGTTGTTTTACTGTGTTCTCACCTGCCCAAACAAACCACACTAACCGGGCAAACGCACCAGGGTTTTGTTTGGACCGAACCAAACAGGTTAGGTGTGAAAACGGCCTTATTCTTTAACAAACAGTCCGTCTCTGTAGGGATCCTTTCCATAATGTTGTCAGACACTTAGAATAACAGTCTGAGCCAGAGTCAGTGGCAAAAACAAGCACTTTTAGACTTTGTTGGGCCAGTTGCCCACATTGATTATGTTGCAGATCATTCACTGCTGCTGGCAAATCTTAGTCATTTAGACCCCAAAAGTTACCTTTTTAATTTCTCTTTCTTTCTGTCTGTCGTTAAGCTTCTTCCTGAGCTGACCAACCCGGACGAGCTGCTGTCCTACCTGGGCCCCCCCGACCTGCCCAACAACAGCAGCGATGACCTGCTGTCTCTGTTCGAGAACAACTGACCACCTTCATCCTGTCACACCAGTCCTCTTCCAGTCCAATCTCTGCTTCTGTCTGCTGTAGCCCTGCCCTCATTGGTTGAAGACAGCACGTCTCTGTCGACACCCACTTCTTCTGTGTGTGTGTGTAAATGTGTGTGAGTGTATGTGTGGATACATGCGTGTGAGTGCACATGATTTTTGTGTGTCTTTGTCATGTTGAAGTGTCCTGTTGTAAACAGGAGTAGGAGGGAACACACTGTCCGTTATGGAGACTGTGACAGAACACAGGCACTGACTCTGCAGACCAGCATTTTAAACTATAGCACAAATCACAGGCTGAAGGATTTAAATATACAGTATTTAATTTATAGATTTTATCAGTCGAAGTGGAGGATAATGACAGCTGGGATGTGTTTTTATGAGGAGTTAATGGACACATTAATACAGTGGTTCCCAAACTTCTTTTCGGCTAATCAAATCAAATCAAAACGCACATTCCTGGTAGAATACACGAACGTCGTCGTGCCGAAATACTCGTTCCAGAGTTGTAAAATCCTGTCTTGTAATATTTTAAACAGCTGTGAAGTGTTTTGGCGTCTTTTAAGTGTTCAAACTCGCAGACTTGTTACTTCCTGGATCGTATTTCACCTGTTCAGCACCTGAAGCTGAACCAACGGAGCCCCTTGTTTGTTTTCAGTCTGAACGCCCACTAATACAACAGCATGCCTTCTCTGAAGTGTTGCCCACATTTTGATTGGAATTATTTGTCCTATATAAAGTAGTAGTTCACATCCTCAATGAACATTTAAGCCACATGGATGAACCGATCCCCCACATCTGTATCTTATCGACCTTATTAAGCACATTGAGTATCAGCCAGACGCGACCAATCAACATTAGATTATAAGATTTAGTTTTTCCGTCCGTTACATTCATTGACTCATAAAAACCATCCATTAGCTCCATGTGAGGGGTTCTGATTTTAAATTTGGGTGAAAGTGAGCGCTGGTCGGTAATCAGTATCGACAAATGTCACTGAGTTGAGGAGTCAGGAGAGAGAAAGTTGGATTGCTGCATCCCAAAAAATTAATGAGCAGCTCAACACACAAAAGCCGAGTAGAGCAGACAGCGAACCCGGTTAGACAACAGACTGAATGAGTTTGATAATCAGCAGCTGGACATGTTTAACCCAACAGAGAACTGAATCCAGCCTCATCAGATCTGTTTTTGGACCTGTGACGATGGTTTGTTCTTCATCACAGGTGCCTCCCAGTTTGGGAACCACTGCATTAAAGGTTAAACCTCGTGATACTCTATATGTTTCTTTTTGTCAACGACTTCCATGAAAAAAAACAAAACCAACAACATGTCAGTCCGTCTCTCAGTACTGTCTGACTTCCTGTCTGTGGCTCTCAGCTGCGAGCCCATTGGTTCCTGCTGAAGACGTACAGTAATTTCTTAAAAACAGCTGCTCACTGTAGTTTTTAATCAAACAAACAGGAGGAAATAGTGCATTTGTTGGGGACTATTTTCAGTGGCGGATGAATCCACATTTGGTGCTGTAGTGAGTATTTGGGGCAGCAGGACGGTGTGTGTGAGACTGAGTCCAAATAAACTCCAGTGTGTGTGTTGATGGTGATGAAGGAACAACAGTGTAGTTTTTTTATGGCTCAGAGGAAGAAGAGGGATCAGGCTGTGACACACCGTAGGATTAGTTCAGTGTTGGTTTTGGTCTTTTCATGAATTTCTTGACAATAAGAAAACTATAAAAAATCATCAGACTTATCCTTTAATCCATAATGATGTAAGATAAGGGCAGTTAAAGGCGGTCACATTGCTGTTTCTCCTCGCTGATGACGGAGTAACAGAAAAGATCGGAGTGACCTCACGTAAGGAAACGAAGCCCAGCTGATAAAGTCGGGGCTCAGTACAATAGACATTTTCTTTTAATCCATGAAGTTTGGGAGAGCGCTGAGGTTCCTCGTATCTCCGACGTCCTTCAGCACTGTGAAATATATAAAAACTCCCATCTTCCCCTCTGTTGGTTTCACCCTCTTTCGGGGGGGTGTTTTCAAGCATACTGTAAATGAGTACAGCTGTGTGTCGTGGCATTTTTCTGCCATTTGAAAGCTATTAATATGTTTTAAACTCATGTATAACCCATCATGATGCGGGTTTATGTACTGTATAATCAGCTGTTTTCATTAGAGAACGTGTGTGTATCAAATGAATTGTTAATCATGGTAATTTTAATGTTATTAGTTGGATAATGGATCATTGTTGGCACTGTATACATACTGTATGTTGTGAAATTATAAAGCAATTGTACAAATCCGAGGTCGTACAAACGCATGTATGACGGAACAGTCAGCTGACATTGAGTTATGCAGTTAAAGATGCAGAAATTATTCTTAATACCACTTTTTAAAGCTGACGGGTTTTTGTATGAGGTAACAAGGCAACAAGAAATAATGTTCTTTGCCAATTGAGCAACACAGTAACGTTATATTTGGAAATTATGGACTATTTAACTGCAAATTTGCTAGAAAGAAAAAGAAAACGTTTTTTAAAATGTAAACTATTCCACATATTTTGTAACACATTGTAATTGCCATTATTTTCTATTTATTTTTTAATCATAATCGTCATTGTACCGACAGTTACCTTGTCCCTTTCCTGAATCTCAGAATTAAAAATCACTTTATTTGATGAAAAACACTTTTGTTTTGGAGGCTCTGGTGTTTAAGTATCCGATAGTGAATCCATGTCATAGTCGATGTGTTATATTTTTAATAAGCTCATCATAGTTTTTATGTAATAATTTTATCTGCAAAGTAACTACAGCTGTTAAAGTATAGTGGAGACAAATGTTAAATATATCCTCTGAAAGTATATTTGAGGTTCTTGTACTTTTCATTTTCTGCTACTTTATACTTCTACTTTACTACATTTCAGAGGGAAATTTTGTACTTTTTACTCCACAATATTTATCAGCTACGGTCACTAGTTTCTTTACAGATTAAAATATTACATTAGAAAACATGCAAACGTCGTTAAACCTGCAATAATAATTTTTTGTGTGGTTGTGAACAACATTGAAGGTGAACAGTTGCTTATTTCCACATCCAGCAGACGCAGAGCAACATGATCCTTCAGGTGGAGTCGTGTTTCTGATCACCTGAAGAATCTAAGTCCAGTATTCTCTTTTTAACTGTTTCTGGTTTCTCTGAAAACGGCTGCAGCTTAAACGACGCAAGAGAACCTTTTCACATTGTTTTCACATTGTCATTTGATACATTGCTATTAGAAAAATATGGATTAGAGCTGCTTTAAAGATTAAACCAGTGGTTCCCAGCCTTTTCGACTAGTGGCCCTTTACAAAAAAACAGTATCTAATGTCTCCGAGTCATCAGTCCACCAAAGAGACATTTCCCCTCTAAACTTCTCACATGGTTTCTTTTAACTGTTTAACTGAGTAAATGTACTTGTCTATCAGAATGGAGCATCAGCATTATAAATGTACTTTAAATAAAAGTTTTAGTTTGTTGTAGGTGGGAATTGTCCTATAAAAACGTTTTATTTTGAAGCTTTTGACCGAAGAAAACTCTCATTTTAAGCTCATTTCTTGTCACATTTTGTCAGACATCTCCAGATGAAATAAACTAATTGCCTAATTGCCAGGTGTGAAATTAACAGGCTGAAGTGACCCGTTATTCTGGGTGAGTTGGATTCTCACACCTCCTGTCCACGGGTGCGTTCAAATAGCTGGTTTCCACGACGGAAAGCTCGCCGCTCCGCCCGGGCGCGTTCGCCGTGGTGACGTCTCCCCAACCCCGCACAGCTCTTCACGCGTAACCCCGCCCATCTCCGTTCCTATTGGCCCATTCTTGAGCCGTTTTAGAGGAACGTTGCTGTGATTGGCTGTCGGCAGCCTTTACATCACCGGCGCACAGACCCGCATAAATACCGAGCTGAGCAGGGAGAGCATCTGACGCGTTGACGGGAATAAGTTCAACTGCGTTTTTCCATCATAACCGGGATCAGGAGCGCGTTTATCAACATGGGAAACCCCCGCGTTTTCTTCGACATCACTATCGATGGAGCTAACGCTGGCAGGATTGTAATGGAGGTAAGATAAACACCAGACTGTTAACATGTGTCACTTCACTTTATGTCACCTGTGGTCATTTTATATTAAGGTTTAGAAATAATAATAATAATAATAATGATGATGACTTTTACATCCATCTGTGTGGTTTGTAAAAAGGCCTGCAGCTCTGACAGACATGTTGCAGTGCGTCAACTTCTCTCATGCAGCTCTTTGGCTTCCATTTTGGTAGCGTTTTTCATACATAAGCCTCTCTATATATGCACATTTCTATCTTGATATAGTATGCTTAGTTGCATAAATACAGATAACAGCAATTAAATAATACTCAAATCCTCCAGAGTGATCATATACTGATGGAAACGCCCAGCAGCAGCAGCAGCAGCAGCTGGTAATAACAAGTGGGACTGCAGTTATAAAGGGAAGGTCAGACTGTTAACCACTGGACATGCAGCTTATCTGATGTGTCTTCTCTTATGAACACAATTATTAGTTTATGGACTTAGTCAATGGACAGAAAATAAATTAGCAATCAACTAATTATTCAAAGGTCATATTTAAAGCAAAAATGGCAAACAATCTCTGGTTTCAGCTTCTCTGCTTTTCCTTGTCATGTATGATAGTAAACTTAATATCTTTGGGTTTTGGACTGTTGGTTGGACAAAACAAGACATCTGAATACGTCAGATTGGTCTTTGGGAAATTATAGTTCACTATTTTTTGACATTTTACAGACAATCTTATCTTATATTCATTATCGATTAATCTCACAGTTATTTTCTCGATTAATCGATAATGAAAATAAAGTTGCAGCCCTAAACACAATATGTCCTGGGCAAATGATTTTTGAGCTTAAGGCCTAAATTCTTAATTAGTTTTATCAGCTGAGATAAAATGGCAGATGTTGAAACAAGCCAGTTTGTCTGTCTTGTTGCTGTTGTCAGATTTGAGACTCCAGACATTTTGAGATTATTCCAAAGGTTTATCTTACAGTGCATCTCACATTTCCTGTCTATACATTATGTGCCTACTTCTGCTGTTTCTTTTTCACTAATTTAAATGTCTGTGTTTTGCAGCTCCGAGCCGATGTGGTCCCAAAGACTGCAGGTAGGTGAACTTTGACAGTAAGGAGAACGCTGTGTAAGTTCACTGCATGCAGCGTTAACTACAAAGCTGCTGCTCTGGCTTTTTCCACACACCCAAAATGGATTTATGTTTGGTTGAGGAAACTATGCGTCCCCATTAATCCTCAGCTGAGAGTTTATTCTGAATATGGGTCGAGGCTGCGGGTGATGCAGGGTGTGAAGGGAAGAGCCTGAATAGCCACAACAAGACATGCTACTAAGTGCTACAACTGCTTTATTAATAATAATAATAAGAAAAATAACTCTTGTTTGCTTGAAATGTCCTGGTATTGGTCACTTCCACCTGAGCGTTGACAGCAATATACTGGTTGCTCTGTTCAACAACCTGCATGCAACTCACAACAAGAAAACCGGCATGATGCATTAGTGACTGAATGGGATTTTGTCCCACATAGCCATTGTTAGACACATGACCTCATTTATATTGAATGGATGCAGAAGAAATGTCCTATATGCTTCCTTTGTGCATACAGTAGTTTCTGTAGTGGCTCAAATACATCATGCTGTTTCTGCTCTATAATTGTCATATTCTCTAAAGGAGGCTCTAAAACTATAGTCTCCAGGGCCAGATACAAACCATGAGACAATTTCACAAGGCTCCCCACATGTCCTGGGGTCCTCAAGGGGTCAAGGGGCCCCAGGGCGGGGGCATATTTTGTATAGTGTGCCATAGTATTTAGTATAATTATCTGTGCAGAAGAGTGTCAGTGTGGCAGGAAGCCTAGCTTGGTCAAGAGTCAGACAGTCTCTCATCAAAAAGACACATAATGACTACAGAGACAAAGCAACCACAAAGACACGCAAAGCAACTAAAAGGAGACGCAAAAAAACATACAAAGAGACACTAAATGACTACAAAGACACAAAGCAACCACAAAAACACGCAAAACCACTACAAAGAGATGTAAATTGACCACAAAGACACAAAACAACCACAAGGAGATGCAAAATGACTACAAAGAGACACAAAACAACTACAAAGAGACACAAAACAACCACAAAGAGACACAAAATGACTACAAAGAAAAACAAAACAACTACAAAGACACAAAGCAACCATAAAGACACGCAAAACCACTACAAAGAGATGCAAAATAACCACAAAGAGACTCAAAACAACTACAAAGAGACACAAAACAACCACAAAGGCACCCAAAGAGATGCAAAAATGACCAGTTACCTCAGGTGGTTTTGTTTTGAGACCCCTGCTCTAAAGCAATAAATAGTGCTTATTACTAGTGATATAACGTGTTTATGTATTTTAGTTATATTTAATGAAGTAACTGTGTCTTCATTTTGCAGAAAATTTCCGTGCTCTGTGCACCGGAGAGAAAGGTTTTGGCTACAAGGGTTCCACGTTTCACCGTCTCATCCCTAAATTCATGTGCCAGGTACAGTGAAGGCAAGGAATTTGTCCTGTTTCCTTGTTTTCACAAGTTCAGATTTAACCTGAGCTAATGGAGTTTTGATTGCTGAGTCAACTGAGCCTTTTGTATTTGTTTTGTTTGTTCAGGGCGGGGACTTTACCAAGCACAATGGAACTGGAGGCAAATCCATCTATGGGGAGAAGTTTCCTGATGAGAACTTCCAGTTGAAGCACACAGGCATGGGCACCCTGTCCATGGCTAATGCTGGACCCAACACCAACGGATCCCAGTTCTTCATCTGCACAGCTTCGACTGACTGGTGAGCTCCACTTGTACTGCTGCTTTCAGGTTTCATCAACATCATCAACAGTTTCAGATGTTCGTCTCACATACTAATGGACTCCTCTCCTCTCCAGGCTGAACGGGAAGCACGTGGTGTTTGGCAATGTTGTGGAGGGTACTGACGTTGTCAAGGCAATGGAGAAGCAAGGCACAAAGAGCGGCACTCCTAAAGCCAAGGTTGTCATTGCCGACTGTGGTCAACTACAATAGTGCGACGAAGCTCCTTCAGTTCAGCCTGTTGTCCGGTCAGATTTTATCATCCACCTCCCAGTGAATCTTTGAGATGGTGTATATGTGCAGCGTCAGTAGAAAAACACCCACTGAACCCACTTTCTCCTCTAAAAATGTTTATCTACTGTGTTGATATCTATTGTGGAATATTTTGTACCTTTTGACCTGTTCTTTAAGGACTGCATTTGTTAGCAAAATCTAAATATAAAATGATGGTGATGGTGTAAATAAAGCACCTTGAAAGCTTGTTTTGTGTATGTCCTCTCATTCAAGAACACTCGCTTTGTTCTTACTTAATTTTTGTGTTTGAGTGTTTCTATTAATTAATCACAACATTAGAATTTGATTAATGCCAGTGGGATCAAAACAAGTGAATTTTTATTATTGCAGTTGGCACATTTTACCACTAGAGGTCATTATAGGCATTAACTCAACTCAGGGAAAATACTGTTTGTCATGTTTGTCATACCTTTTTACAGCAGTGGAAGAAGTACTCTCTTTACTTAAGTAAAAGTACTAATACAACACTGTGAACATACTCCACTGTAGGTAAAATCCAGCATTCCAAACCTTACTTAAGTAAAAGTATCTAAGTATTATCAGCAAAATCTACTTAAAGTATCAAAAGTAAAAGTACTCATGTTGCAGTAAAAGTGTTGATGTTTCTGGATTAATGTTCCTGCTGCTTTAATGTGCGTGTTGTATTTTCCTGCTGTAGATGTTTCAGCTCATTTGAACTCCTTTATATCCTGTTGGCCAGTTTCATCTGCAGCAATGCATCATGGTCTATAAGATCATCATGTGTTTGTAGCGTCGCTTTAAATGGTTTATTTAGCTGAAGGAGGAGGAGGATTTTCTCAACACATAAAGGAACTCTTCATCCTTCAGTTTACCACAAACATTCAAAATCAACACATTTGGAGATACGTGGTTTTCACTGGACAGGAAGGGGATGAAAAACTAATCTGTAAAGTAACTAAAGCTGTCAGACAAATGTAGAGCAGTAAAATGTATAATATTTGCCTCTGAGATGTGGTGGAGTAGAAGTATAAAGTTGCATAAAATGGAGATACTCAAGTAAAGTACAAGTACCTCAAATGTATGCTTAAGTACAGTACTTGAGTAAATGTTCTCCACCACTGCTGTAATGAATGAAAGATGTGGAACATTTAGAGGTTTGACTGGAGTTTCTAGCAGGAAGTATGAATGAGTAGGAAGAGGTTGAAAGATGCATGAAAACAATTGATGGTTACCTTGTGGATGTGGATCACGGGTTGAGACTTGCAGTGTGACACTTCCAGAGGAATGTGATATTCTGGCATCGTCTCCAACCCTTGAATTTATTGTCAGTAGCCACAAGGAGGCACTTCTCTCATCTGACGCTCACTGTGTTGGCTTGTGGTCTTTCAGACTATAATCAATGTGGCTCACCTGAGGAGATCACATGAAGTTAAAGTTAAAGATTTGGTACAACTATGGCCAGAATGGGGATGGGTAAACAATGATAGAAGTTAGGGATGTACACCTCAACCAGTTGTAGTTGAGCAGTTTAGTGGTGTTGTGGGTTGTGGCTGAAAAGGCTGCTGAGCTTGCATTATGCTGGCTATTATGTTGTTGTTATGCATACCATGTCAGATTGTTATGATAAGGGTATTGATAAAATACTGAAATGTTTTATATAGGAAAACTGTATTAAACTGTATTAAAATTATCTCATGGTTTAAAGGTCCATGATTTGAGCGCTGGGATTTCCTCCTGCGAGTGAATGCATCGTCGAGTCAGTTAAGAATCCATCCAAAAATGATGTATGAAGAGTGAAAACTGTGGGAGTTAGAAGAGGTTGAAGAGAAATGTTAAGAAAAGTTTAACAGGTTGACCGCACTCTGTGTGAAAGTTTCATCCCACACACACTAATGTAAAAAATCTGGAAAGGTCTGAAAATAGCATGAAACTTAAACTGCGTTTGTGTAAAACATATGAAAAAGTTTAATGTGAGAAAGTGCCAAATGTCGAGACCGGTTTACAGTTTGAATGAAGTTTCTACATGTATGAATGAGTTGGAAGAGGTTGAAAGTGAGTGGGTTTGAAGGTTTGTCCCATTGACTTCCATTATAACTAAACTTCAAGCAAAGTTGAATATTTTAAAAAGAATGAATGGAATTTAAAAGTTGAATGCTGTCCATAATGTATGAAAGATGGGGAACATTTTGAGGTTTGAATGGAGTTTCTAGCTGAAAGTATGAATGAGATGGAAGGGGTTGAAAGTGAGTGGGTTTGAAGGTTTGTCTCATTTACTTCCACTAAACTAAACTTCGAACAGGGGACATTTTTCTGCAGAACAAATACTTTTACTTTTGATACTTTAAGTATATTTACCTGATACTTCTGTCCTTTTCTTAAGTAGGATTTTGAATGCAGGAATTTTACTTGTAATGGAGCATTTTTACATTGTGATATTGCTTAAATGTACTCCTTCCACCACTGAAGTGCAGTAACTGAGTAAATGTACTTCGCTCGCCTACTTTTCAGGTGGGATTTCTATCAGAATGGGGGAGGGGGGGGGGGGGGCAGGGGGGGGGGACCAGTATTATAAATGTACTTTGAATAAAAGTTTTAGTTTGTTGGTAGGAAATGAAAAAAACAAAAAACAACCTATGGAAAAAAAAACTCTTATTTTAAGCACATTTCTTTTCACATTTTGGCAGATATTTCCACATAAGATAAGCTAACTACCTCACTTTCTTTCCACTGAAGGGCCTGTGAACTTCACCCAATACTTTCTCTGTGTTGGAGTCTAACACGTTTGTACAGGTGTGCTGATTTTCGCAACAGAAACCGGTCTGACTGCAGAGGTGTCTCAACAGGGCAGCGCTTCACCTTTAACCCCGCCCATCTCCGTTCCTATTGGGCCATTCTTGAGCGTTCTAGAAGAGCGTGGCTGTGATTGGCTGTCGACAGCCTTTACTTCACCGGCGCAGAGACGCATATAAATACAGAGCTGAAGAGAGAGAGTGTATCTGACTGATGAGGAATTCATTCTAGTGCGTTTTTCCATCATAACCAGATCACAAGCACATTAATCAACATGGGAAACCCCAGAGTTTTCTTTGACATCACTGTTAATGGAGCTAAGGCTGGCAGGATTGTAATGGAGGTAAACATCAGACTATTTGTCACTTCAGTTTATTAACTATGGTACGTTTTATAAGGTTTAAAATCGGCGGTAAGAATTTCTCTCACATCCATCTGTATGATTTGCAAAAAGCCAATGTCTGTGTTTTGCAGCTCCGAGCCGATGTGGTCCCAAAGACTGCAGGTAGGTGAACTTTGACAGTAAGGAGAACGCTGTGTAAGTTCACTGCATGCAGCGTTAACTACAGAGCTGCTGCTCTGGCTTTTTCCACACACCCAAAATGGATTTATGTTTGGTTGAGGAAGCTGTGCTTCCCCATTACTCCTCAGCTGAGTTTTTTTTTATGAATATGGGGCGAGGCTGCAGTGAGTCAGGGCATAAGAGCCTGAATAACCAGTTGCAGAACCAAATGTAAGTGTAAACAGTGATACAACGAGTGCTATCAGTGTAATAAGTGGTAGAAGAACAAGAAAAATAACTCTTCGCTTGAAATGTCCTGGTATTGGTCACTTCCACCTCAGCATTGACAGCAATATACTGGTTGCTCTGTTCAACAATCTGCATGCAACTCACAACAAGAAAACCGGCATGATGCATTACTGACTGACTGACTGGGATTTTGTGACACATGACCTCATTCATACTCAGTGGGTGCAGAAGAAATGTCCTATATGCTTCCTTTGTGCATACAGTAGTTTCTGTAGTGGCTCAAATACATCATGCTGTTTCTGCTGTTTCTGCTCTGTAATTGTCTGCACCTCAAAGAGACGCAAATTACTACAAAGAGATGCAAAAATACTGCAAAGAGACTTAAAACGACTACAGAGATGCAGAATGACGACAGAGATTCAAAGCGACTACAAACAGATGCAAAAGGATCACAGAGAGACTTAAAATAACTACAAAGAGATTCAAAGCGACTACAAAGAGAAACAAAACAACTATGAAGACTCAAAAAGACTGCAAAGGTTGGTTTAAGTATATTTAATGAAGTGACTGTGTCTTCATTTTGCAGAAAATTTCCGTGCTCTGTGCACCGGAGAGAAAGGTTTTGGCTACAAGGGTTCCACGTTTCACCGTATCATCCCCGATTTCATGTGCCAGGTACAGTGAAGGCAAGGAATTTGTCCTGTTTCCTTGCTTTCACAAGTTCAGATTTAACCTGAGCTAATGGAGTTTTGATTGCTGTTGCAACATTCATCTGAGCCTTTGGGGTTTTTTTCAGGGCGGGGACTTTACCAAGCACAATGGAACTGGAGGCAAATCCATCTATGGAGAGAAGTTTCCTGATGAGAACTTCCAGCTGAAGCACACAGGACCGGGCACCCTGTCCATGGCTAATGCTGGATCCAACACCAACGGATCCCAGTTCTTCCTCTGCACAGTTAAAACTGCCTGGTGAGCTCCACTTTGACCCATGTACTGCTGCATTCAGCTTTAATCAACAGTTTCAGATGTTCGTCTCACATACTAATGGACTCCTCTCCTCTCCAGGCTGGACGGGAAGCACGTGGTGTTTGGCAATGTTGTGCAGGGCATGGATGTTGTCAAGGCAATGGAGAAGCAAGGCACACAGGGCGGCACTCCTAAAGCCAAGGTTGTCATTGCCGACTGTGGTCAACTACAATAGTGCGACGAAGCTCCTTCAGTTCAGCCTGTTGTCCGGTCAGATTTTATCATCCACCTCCCAGTGAATCTTTGAGATGGTGTATATGTGCAGCGTCAGTAGAAAAACACCCACTGAACCCACTTTTTCCTCTAAAAATGTTTATCTACTGTGTTGATATCTATTGTGGAATATTTTGTACCTTTTGACCTGTTCTTTAAGGACTGCATTTGTTAGCAAAATCTAAATATAAAATGATGGTGATGGTGTAAATAAAGCACCTTGAAAGCTTGTTTTGTGTATGTCCTCTCATTCAAGAACACTCGCTTTGTTCTTACTTAATTTTTGTGTTTGAGTGTTTCTATTAATTAATCACAACATTAGAATTTGATTAATGCCAGTGGGATCAAAACAAGTGAATTTTTATTATTGCAGTTGGCACATTTTACCACTAGAGGTCATTATAGGCATTAACTCAACTCAGGGAAAATACTGTTTGTCATGTTTGTCATACCTTTTTACAGCAGTGGAAGAAGTACTCAGATCTATTACTATTGCTTATTAGTAAAAGTACTAATACACATGCTGTGAAAATACTCCACTACAAGTAAAACTCCTACATAGAAAATGTTCCTTCAGTTAAAGTCTGTGAGTGTAATCAGTAAAGTGTAGTGTTGAGTATTAAAGCAGTAACTGTTCTATCTGATCTCATTAGATGATTCTTCCTCATCATTCATGGAAAAGCAGGATTTTACTGTTGGAGCTCACTAGTTTGTATCTACTGATTCATTCTGGATTCATCTGCTGATTCTTTTCTCCAAATAATCTATTGACTGATTATAAAAATTCAGAAAATGGTGAGAAAAGACATCACAGTTACCCAGAATTGTTCTCTCTCCTGTGTTTATGTTTATTTTTATACAAAATGTTTTGGCAGGTGTAAATAATGTTTTTTTACAGGATATTTTTGTGTTTGTTGCTGTTATACTCATTTCGGCCACAAGAGGCTGAAGTGCACCACTGCCCCATGTAATAAATTGGACTAAGAGTATTCGTGTTTTCTTCCAGGTGAGTTTTAATCAGCACCGATTATTGTTCTTAAGTCATAAAGACAGGAGAGAAAACAATTTAGATCAGATTTAGAAAACGGATCACTAGAATTGATTTTTGTCTCAATTGCCTCTCAGGGCTTCCGTACACTTCACTGTTACATTCCCTATAATGGAGGAAATCAATGCTGGTTGGACTTCAACAATACTCTTTCAATCATATTATAATCTTCGTTCTTATAGCTTATCTCTTATAAAAGGTTACAAAGTGCTGCAGAATTAAATTAAACATTAAGACAACAATCAAAAGTATTAGTAGAACACCAGATGACACAAATCCCACTGTAAGAATATATAAAATGCTGATGAAAGTCATGTGATACATTTGAAAGCTCTAGAACAGCTACTAAATGGACCTTGAGGTGATATTGTTTTGTAAACGGCTGTTTTCAAGGTTAAGAAAGAACTTTTAAACTCCACTTTTAACCCAACGTGAATGAGAAATCCTTAAAAAGTTCATTAACAATTTAAATTTTTTAATTCCAAACGCTGCTGAAGATCATGTGATATGTTTAAAAGATCCAGACCAGCTACTAAATGGACCATAGGTGTTTTTCCAAGGTCAAGAATGAACTTTGAATACTCTTTCTTGCCGAGTTAAATTTAAAAAAAGGAAATTATTAAATACAAGATACAGAACACAGTACAACAGCTCTGAGAGAAGTTTTTCTTTTATTTCTGATTAAGTACAGAATTTATCAAAACAAAGTCATCGATGCTCAGTGTCATTCACAATAAAAACATAGAAACAAAAAGTCTAGAAACCAACTTGAAGTACACAGATTAAGGCATCAACATCTCCTTTGCCAGTTTCTCCTTCAATGAAGCTCAAAGAGAGTGATACAAAAATAAATTCAAAAACAGAATTCAAGTTTTCCTATAGAAAGGTCTCCGTACGAAAACAAAGCTATTACGAGAATATAAACAGGAATCGAGACCAACGACCAATCACGGTACAGTAAAACCACAAATATAAAACATACAGATCCAATACAGCAAAGGTAAAGATCGTAATGGTTAGAGAGAGACCCCGTCCAGAAAATACCCATGGATAGTTCCCTATTTTATAAGTGTTTCCTCGAGGAAAGCTTCCGGAAAAAGGCAGATTCTGCTGCGACGGGACATCGTGGTATTTAACAGAGAGTCGTAGCAAAGGAAGTCTCTGTTTTCCTGACACAAAATGCAACACGAGAACAGTTTTGATGGGTTGATTCTGGACTTTGGGTGAAACTTCATGCCGTCACACATTCAATCCAAATATTATACAAAATGTGGCAATTCAAAATATCGAGCATTTCATGAAAATATCTTTCATGCGGTTGGGATACAGGGGTCTGATGTGGCCCCTTGGGTCATCTATTGGTCCCCAAGTAGCCAGCTATGATGCAAATGGGTATTAATTTATCACACAATGCTCACAAATTGTCTCTTAAACTCGCGATAGTCATGTCCAGATTGTTAGCTGCTCTGCTTTGCTTCCCAAGGCCACAATACAAAACACTCCCCAAAGGAACAGCTCAGCATTTTGGGAAATATTTGCTTTCTTGGCGAAAGTTAGATGAGAAGATCTTTGTTGTCCATCTTCTCATATAACAGGAAAACAATTGACCATGTGTCCCAAAAAGTTGAACTATACCTTTAAATCTCTGCAGACGAGCTTTTTATTTACATTTTTCTGCATGAGCTGAACAAAGTTGCCCCCCCCCAATTACGGTGGTGTTAAAACAACACAGACGAAGACCACGTGGCACAAGAAAACATGTTTCGGACGTGATAACTTGAGGTAATAATTAATAACACAAACGAGGGGTATTTGAAACTTCAGCCTCGGATCTTCTGTTGTTTTTCACTGGCATGAGAACAGAAGCCTCACATCACACCAAGACGAAAGAGCGGACTTTGCGAGACTTGAACACTGTGCGCTCTCCTGTCATGCAGGCAGTTGGTAGGTTTTGCAATGGCACATTTGTGGTATTGTCTCCCACTGCTTGTCTACTCTAAATGCTTCTTGTGCTGGCATATTATAGCATCGCTTAGAGTGCTACTCTGGACAGCTAACAGTCACTGCAAAGTTGAAGTGATACACCAGACAGGAAGTTGTTTAGTATCCTCGTTAGAGTACGATGTTGAGTCTAAAGCTCCATTCGGACTGGAGTTATTTCTCCCGGGGAGGTGGTGGTGGGGTTTTAACATCACGTGTGCTGGTCAGTGATTTTAATCTCGTCTGGAGAACGTGCATGTGGGTGATTTGAGTTTGAGTTTTTTTTTTTTACATTTTGGGAAATGTGCACCATTAAAAGTATGCCGAATTAAATATTAGCACTTCCTGTTTACAGTGTACCCATGGATGTACAGACAGCTATCACCGGATTACTTTAAATAAATACTATCTTCAGGAAGTGTAAATCACACTGAATTTAAGAATATGTGTTTTATGTATGTGTGTTCCGATTTGACTGAGTTACGACTCTGAGAAGGAATGCGATTTTTGACTCAAATATACCTCGCGCAGTATCATACCTTCAACTCTCTGGTGCCTCCCGTGGAGGCTTTTGTCTTTGTCCTGCTGAATGTCCATGTCTATAAAGCTGCATTTCCACCAAGCAGTCCAGTCCAGTTCGTTACACATTAGAATGGTTATTTTTGCGTTTCCATTGGCAAATGTTGGTCTGTTGAGGTACCTGGCACACTGACCCGGGACTTAAAAAGTGGAGCTAGAAACACTGCAGTCCGTTGATTGGTCAACAGAATCGTCACTTTTTGGGAGGACTTGATGCACAATTCGGCAGCCTTTTCTCAAACAAAGCTTTTGTCCTTGTTGTAATAAAACAGCCGAATACCAAGAAGAAAGAACACGAAACATTCAATGTCCTCCGTTGTGTCGCGTTAGATATGATGTGACGCTACTTACCTGGTTAATGCGACTTTTAACTTTCGGTAACAACATGTAAGAGTACTGTCTGCGGTGGAAACACAAAACAGATCCAGGTTTGGGTACATGTAGGTATGGGTTTCAAGTTTACTATGCAGAAAGTGTTTGGTGGAAACGCAGCTTTACAGACGACATCCTGTAATTCCACGCTGGTTAAAATGGCGTCCTGAACGATGAGTTAAATTACCGAGGAGCACAGTGAAAACTTAATTGCCCACCTCCACCTGTGATGTTAACCCCGTCCAAATGGGCTTCAGTCTGTAGTCTACTGGATGAGTTTCAGATCATCACACACAAGATATCCAATAAAAACTGTGATTATTTGAAATACATTGGATTGAAACAAATACATTGGTCTTATTCAACACTCATTGGCAAACAGAAATCCTATTATATGGTACACTGCATGTTGCTATTCACAGACTGGTCACAGATAATAGTTGTGTACAGATTGTGACAACACTGTAATACTGTAATCAACAGGCTACATAACTGTGCTGGTTTAGACCTGGGCTACAACTAGTGTGTGAGTTGTTCAGAGCACTTAATGACACTTGCTGAATGTAGAAAAAGTAAGTCGAGGGAAGACCTGCAAAGACTTAAACCACTGAGCGAGACTCTTCAGTCTGAGGGCTGAAATCACAGGTTTAACCTCAGTTTGGACTTAAAAAAGACAGTATGGCCCATGTGTGGTCAGGGCCCCACACGAAATCAAGCACGGGGCCCCTTGAATCCCAAACCCTGATCTCTAGGCTGGCTGATAAGAACACTGCAGATAATCTCTCATGGATTTACTGGTGGCCAGTGGCAATACTGTTAGCAGTTATCTCCATTTGAACCAGTTCTTTGGTCAATTGTTGGGTCCTAAAATATTATTTTTAAGTTCTGGCACTTCAGAAAGTCTTAATAGTCATTAAACTGGGACTGTGAAAGATCCTGCACACTGTCGATCACTTGTGCTCACTTTATTAATCGTGTTTCGGTCCTCAGACATTTTCAAATTCATTTTACCTGACGAGCAATGAAATCAGAGGTTCTTTAAAAAACTAATATAAATGTTATTTTCTATTAATTTTATTTATTTTTATAATAACATATAATGCACCCAATAATCATCTATTCTATATTCTTTCTTTTTGATAAATATAATTATGGTATATAAAAATGTTCAAACTATCATTTCCAATGTCAACAATGAACCTTTAACTCAATAAATAATGTTTTATCTTTACTACAAAGAGCTCTGTCTGTTACTGCTTTTTCTTTGATCGATGATCAGTTCTTGAGACTTTTTAGGAAAATTATCTGTCAATAAAATCATTTTAATAATTTATTTTAACCCAAAAACGTAGAGGAGTTAGTGGACTTTTAGAGCCCTCAGTAGTGTCTGCAGGCTTCCTCACAAGCTGCGTACAGCAACATACAACCTCCACGACGAAGGCAGGGCAGCTTGTACGTTGCCTCTCTGGAAGTCACTCACTGCTGCTTGAAAAGCTTAAATGCGAGTGAGCGTTTGGTGCAAACTGAAGGCAGAGGAGCATTTTAACATCTCAGAGCTTCTCTCATCTGGATTTTGGCAGTTGGACAGTAAGAGGACACGGTTTGGTGATCTCTGGAAAAGTGGAAGCGATGCCCTTGCTGAAGAGAGTGAATTTTACCTGTTGTTGATAATAAAGTGAGTACAAGATATTTTTTTGGTTCTACAAACAAGTGAAATCTACCAGTGAGATGAGATTATTTCATCTACTTCCAGTATAATTCAACTCGTTTTAAGACCTTCGTGGAATCGTCTTCTCGTACGTGCAGTAATCCGACACGAGGAAATTTCCTGAAACAAGATGCACCAGAGGTTTGACTGAAGGACTTGTTAAGGACTCCTGCGACCACTGATTCTGTTAAGAGTTTTCCAAAAACGCTTTAACTTCTGTACTTTTCTGTAGGTGCAGAGGTGATAAAACATCAGGATCAAGTCACATGGAATGGTCTGAAGTTTGATTAAAAAGTGGTTTTCAATAAGCAAACATCTTCTAAACCAGTGGCTCCCAACCTTTTTGGCTCGTGACCCTTTAAAGCCAACTGTGATTTAGACCGGGGGACGATGCAGTTATGTGGTACGTGTCTCAGGCCTTGTTCAGACTGCCAGCCCAAATCTTTCTTTTGGCAGATCCAGATTGTATCCAGATTGATTTTAGAAAGTCTGGACAGCAAATAAAAAACACATGAAATGCGATTTTGGAGGTGGTTTGAAATGCGGTTCCAATCAGATTTCTACTGATGCGTCTCAGTCCGGACGCTCAAATTGTATTTCAAAGTGTTTTTTGCGTCACTTGCAACGCGACACATGACAACATTAAATCCAGAGTGACGGAGGTGCATCAGAGCGGCTGAATACCAGCCTCTGGAGGAGTTCTGCAGCACGACTTCAGGGCACAAAAATACAATCTGATTACTTGCAAACAACAGTGTGGCCCGTCTGTCTTAAAGATCTTAAAGATAAAAACCTGATTTGCCTGCAATCTGAACAAAGCCTGAGACCCCTGTGATGCCCAGTTTTATCTGAACAGTTTTTAGAGGCCTGAAGAGGAAAAACTCTTTAATATTTCACATGAAAAAAAGCAAAGATTAAAAAATGTCATAATCACAATTAATAAACATAATTTAAAGTAGCAGAAATATGTTTTTTCTCCTTTCCTTTGTCTTCCATTATCTCACGACCATTCAGATTTATCTTGTGACCCCTTGGGGGTTTCCAGCCCCTTAGGTTGGGAACCACGTTTCCAAAGAGATGAAAACCAAAGCTCTCTGGCTTCTAAATGTGACTTTTTATTTTCTAAGTTATTGTTCAGTTATGATTTTGTAAATCCGTCTTGGAAGTTTTTCCACGTTAAAGTACTTCTTGTTTTGGTTTTAAACTCTGGTGTGAGCGTGCCTGGAGGACAGCAGGTGTCGTACCCTGTACAGATTGTAAATACCCTTTGAGGCAGATTTGTGATCAATAATACTGACTAGACTAGACTATCTGAAAGGATCCGGGCTTTTACCACCCAGTGCTCATGTTGTTTCAGAGGCTCAAAGACTACACACAAATAAACACCAACATAAAATAAATAATAAATAAATAAGTTAAAATGTGTGAATTGAGTCTGAACGTACTGATATCAGATGCCCCCCCCCCCGCTACCTCAGGCTGTGTGTGTGTGTGTGTGTGTGTGTGTGTTTTCAGCTCTGCGGTGACGTCTTTCGGCTCTCTCTCAGGATGCCGTCCAGCCCGTTGAGCTGGCGGAGGAAGCCTCGGTTGGGGGTGACACCCCGGTGGTCCTTCACCGTCTTGATGGCTTCCACCAGCGTCAGGTTCTGTCGGATCATCAGGTAGGCCAGAACCAGGGTGGCCGAGCGGCTCACACCCACCGTGCAGTGGACCAGGACCTTACCTGCACACACACACACACACACACACATATGAAGTGAAATCTGCTCTGTTTCGGATGTTTTTCATGTGTTTATACATTTTCTACATACTTAAAAAAACAACTTCCTAAATTCTTAGCTTTAGACACAAAATGTTGTCTTGTGTGGAGTCAAAAGAGTGCCATAAAAAAGAATTAATCTGTAAAAGAATAAGAAAATAAATGTGGAAATATAAAGACAACAAAATATAAAATAATTATAAGCATTTTAATTTATTTTTACATTTATTTGTGTATATATTTATATATTTTTTAAAACATTTTATTTTTATATAATGTAATTTATTTATTTTTATCCTTTTATTTTTCCTTATTCTTTTCCCCTATTGCTTTTGCTTTTCCTTTACATTATATACAAATAAATAAATTAAAAATATATAAATAAATATATACACAAATAAATGAACAAATACATGTGAAAATAAATTAAAATGCTTATAATTATTCTTTTATATTTTGCTGTTTGTCTTTATATTTCCACATTTATTTTCATATTCTTTTAGAGATTTATTATATAAATTTTTATGGCACTCCTGTGACTCCACAGTTCTTACATACAAAGTGCAAAACACTAAATCACATCAGAATGCAGACAGCTGATATTAGCACACGTTTCAATGCTTATTACCAAACTGAAATGCATTTTTTATAAATGATTACAGTCACAATGTTGCAGTGTATTCAGTGTCACTGTAGTGTAAATTGTGGTTTAATCCAGCAGTATCACTGTAACTTACTGTGTGTTAGATTACTGTATTAAACTTGCAGGTGATGTAAATATCTGAGGTTTGACGTCTTTGTGGTCGATACAGAGCAGAAATAGTAAACTGATACAGTGAAGAACAATCATCACTTTATAAAGTCAGACTCTAGACTTCCTCGTTGTTTGAGGGTTATATTGACACACACACACACACACACACACACACACATATTCACACACTAACCTCCACTTGTGAGCGCCTTGTGGATGAACTCAGCTGCAGGATAGAAGTTGACGCTCATGTCGAAGGTGGGGGAGTCGTGAGCCTCGATGCCGTGGTAGGTGATGTTCATCCCGGCGTAATGCTCGGCTCCACCGCGCCACTTGCTCTGGGCGCAATTCAGGATGTGTGTGATGCCAAGTTTGGCCAGCTCACGTCGGTCTGATGCGATGTCTCTGCAGAGAGGAGACGTTTAACAGCCCAGTATGAGACGATTATCACGTCTGTCAGGATGATGAATATGTTGGAGTGAAAGTGACATAAACAAAGGCAGCAACACGCAGATGTTCACTTCATGTTCCAGCTGATTTAGTGGCTTTTTAAATGAATGGTGGAAGAACAACTTAGATAATTTACTTAAAGGTTCTATATACGATATTCGCTGCCACTAGATGTCACACTAGCACCAGCATCACAGACCAAAACAAATCAGCACGCTGGCCACACCTCCCCCTAACCAGAAACAGCTGTTATCTCGCTCACCTCAAAGCCACCAGACTTCATTGTCAAAAACACAAATTTTACCTCGCAGATCGTAGAACACACTTAAAACTCAACAGAAACTAAATAAAACTCACCAAAACCGCCTATAAATAAATAATAATAGTAAATATTCAACTATAGTGGGGAAAAAAGCAGTACAACACTGTAAAAATACTCCATTATAGTATATTTAAAACTTAAAAACATGTCTGGAGGAGATCTTTAACCAATCACATTAATTGATAACTGATCATTTCTTAATGAATCCATAATATAAGTTGCATTGATTCAAGCATTAAATTATCATGAGTCATGCATTAGTAGCTTAATAACACCCTTATTGTCAGTGGTGGAACGTAACTAAGTACTTTTCCTCAAGTGTTGTACATAAGCATAATTTTGAGGTACTTGTACTTGGTTATTGTATTTTATGCCACTTTATACTTCTACTTCACTACATCTCAGAGGCAAATAACGCACTTTTTACTGACAGCTTAAAAAACTAGTTACTTTTTACAGATTTATTATTTTTTTTATTGTATTTGTTTACTTGATATGAGGGACAGAGCTAAAGTTAATGAACATCAGAATAAAAATACAAGATGTAAACATGCCGAAGTCAGCAAGAATGATCATTTACATCCACAGTCCCCGTAGGCAGGTAACATTACAGGTGACTATATACAAATATACAAGTAGAAAAAGACAAAATACAACAATACAAGATATAACTAATATTAAACAACAACCAACTAATACATGATGATGTATTATTACAGTTTATAAAGTAGTTAAAATGAGCTCCACCTTTACCAGCTGCATCATTAGTGATGATTAATGCGTCAATAATCCAATAATATAATATTTATTATTCTGCATGATGAGTACTTTTACTTTTGGGACTTTTAAGTAAATTTTGAATCAAACAATTTGAATGCAGGACTTTTATACTTGTACCAGAGTATTTGTACACTAAACTACCTGAGTACTTCTTCCACCTTCTTATTATAGACATTATAAACTCACTGGTCTCCGACATAGAGCCGTGGCCACACTTCGTCTGCGTGGTTGCAGGCGGTCTTGCCGGTGTAGAGGAGCCTCTCCAGCTCGGAGACGGTCAGGTTTGGGGAGACGCGCTCGGAGTCCTTTCGGTTCGGGGACCTGGAGCTGCTCCGGGACCGAGAGAACCGGGACATGAACGCCATTTAATCTGAAAAAAAAAAAAAACCACAGAGAAGAAAACGACCGATTCGTCTCATAAAATATTAAAACAGTGAACAATAACAAAACACAGACCAGAATAACAGACGCGTCCAGCCTCCATCATCTTAGATTATATAACAAATATTCAGGCTACCTGTGGCTTTATTCTGGTGAATCCTCGGCTGGCTGGTGACCGAGGCTACACTCCTCTGAAATGTGAAATAAAAACATGCAGGCCCGCTATTTCCCCCCGTGAAACGTGCAGGTATGTTTGAACTACCTGTGGGTGGTTTTATCCCGCGTCTCAGTGCTGCTGCAGGGAGAGCTGCTCCGCCGCCATGTTGCCTCATTTATTGGCTGTGGGAGGATGGATGGACGATGATGATGATGATGATGATGAGGAGGAGGAGGAGCATCCACCAGACATCTTCAGCAGCAGCTTCACCATCTTCTCCACAAGTCCTCTACAAACATGGCTTCCGGTTTTCAGCAACACTGTGTTCACTTTATATTTAATTCTTAATGAGGGTCTTCATGATGTTTTCAGGCCTTCTGTCGCCATCTAGCGGCCAAATGAAGGAACTTCATCACAGAAACTGGATCTCACTAGAAGGTCCGTCAGCAACTAAGAAGTACTTTTACTCAAGTACACTTTTGAGGTACTTGTACACCACTTGGGTATTCCCATTTTATGCTACTTTATACTTCTACTCCGCATCTCAGAGGTGCAGAAATATTGTAGCCTACTTTTTACTGCAGCTTTAGTTACTTAGATTACTGCAGATTAGGATTAATAATAAAAAATATAAATCCACTAATAAATGATGATGTATTATTTTAGATTAAGCTACCCAGCAGTATATAAAGTAATATAAATGAGCTACACATTTACCAGCTGCAACATTAAATTGATGATCCAGTAATATAATATATATTTTTCTGAAATGAGTCATTTTGCATAATGAGTACTTTTACTTGTGGTATTTTTAAGTGTAATTTGACACCAATATTTACTTAGTAATACTAATACTGTACTTTTATTTATGTTACTTTTACACTGTGGTATTTCCATTTTAAGCTACTTTACACTACTGCATTTTAGAGGGAAATGTTGTACTTTTACATTTATTTGACAGCTTTAGTAGTTTGTTAATTAAAGGCTCTGTGCACCCACACAGGGGTTTTACTCTGGCTGATCAGACCTCCAGTCAGGTGTAACTTGCAGGGAACTTTATGGACTAACAACAGGGTTCATAAAGCGTTTTAAGAGTAAAATTCGATGATGAAACACCAGATTGTGTTGAAAAATCAAGCGTTTTTCAAGGAGTATATTTGAATTCAAGCATATTCCTAACCTGGAAAACATGAGTTAAAATTAAGTATTTTCCAAACTTTCAAGACTTTGTACGAATAAGAAGAATAAGACTTTTACTTACTAAGAGTTTTTTTTTTCTCACTACTTTCACTCAAGTAAAGCCTGTGAGTTCTTCTTCCACTGCTCCTGCAGCCATCCAGAGAAGAGGAGAAGTAAAACACATTTTTATCTGAGAGCTTTTCCTGATTTTTACTGACGGCCCTTTTGCTGTTTTTGTTTTATTTCACTCTATCTGAAAATAGTTTTTATGATCTGCTTGTTGTGAAGTTGTTGCCTTGTGTGAAGCACTTTGTAACGCGGGTTTAGAAAAGGTTTCTATAAATAAAGATTATTATTATTATTATTATTGAGATTAAGACTGTGTCAGAGAGGTGATGATTAACCTCTACGGATTGAACAGGATTTGTGCCATTGTGTCCAAACCCTATTTAATACAGATACTCCATCTTACTCTTCAGGCTAAAGTTCTCTTGCAGGTATTTTTCCATTGTGGAGAACAAACAAACAAAACAAAGTGAATTAAATTATTCTTTAATAATATACAAATACATCAGCAAATTAAATAAAGCTTTACATTTAACATTTAAATATACTATGACAGTCGGCTACAGAGGTATGTACAATACAACGGTGGAAGAAGTATTCAGATCCTTTACTTAGGTAAAAGTATTAATACCACACGGTGAAAATACTCCACGACAAGTAAAAGTCCTGCATTCGAAGCCTTACTTAAGTAAAAGTATGTAAGTATCATCAGTAAAATGTACTTAAAGTATCAGACTTCTACTGCAGTACATTTGTCTGACAGCTTTAGTTCCTTTACAGATTAGAAACGGGCCTTTCTGCATAATGAGAACTTTTACTTTTGGTACTTTAAGTATGTTTTGATGTTAATACTTCTGTACTTTTGAATGCAGGACTTTTACTTACACTGTGGTATTTGCACTTATGTAAAAGGTCTGAGTACTTCATCCAGTCACTAAAGGTGTCAGACAAATGTAGTGGAGTAAAAAGCAGCATAACACAGAAATGTACTGTACTGAAATACAGTATTTGAGTAAATGTACTTAGTTACATTCCACATGCAGAACGTTTCAGCAGATATTTCCTTGATGACTTGATGATCTCTGGGTTTTCTACAGGAAGTAAAGAGAGTGAGGGAACATCAGCTGTTTGCACAGTCTGGCAGTTTATTTCCTCTCATCCATCTTCATTCCTGCTGATGATTATTGTCTTCAGGCAGTCACGTACAGTTGCGTGCTACCTGATTGAAGGCGTCCGGGTTCTGATGTTGTCAGTGCCGAGCAGCGAGGTGGCCGAGAGCCCCGCGGCCCCGCTGTCTTTCCCCGGCTCAGCGAACGGGAACACTTCCCTCGTCATTCGCGTCAGGAGGCAGGGCATCTCTTTGTTCCCTGTCAGCCCGCGACCTTTGGCCTGGAAGGTGTAGGCCACGCTGTGGGAGAGGCGGGTCATGAGGCGGGTCAGCTCCAGGCTGCGGTTCCCTTCCTCCTCCAGTAAAGTGCAGAAGGTCTGGAGGAAGACGGATCCCAGCGGGTTCATGAAGGCTGCGTAACCTGCGGAGAGGACGTCAAACATTAAAACATTTAACTATACCTGTGGCAACTGTTGGACATTTTAAATGATTTATCTGTGGTATATTTTTGGCAGTGTTGTTTCTGCATTTAAAATCACTTCTTAAAACTCGCTTTTATGTGATGTCGTCTTTATATTGTCTTTTTATTGCTTTTATTGTTTTTATTTGTATTTATTTATTCATTTTGTCTTTTGTTTTTACCCTAATGTTTGTCTGTCAAAGCGCTTTGTAAACTCTGTTTTTAAAGCTGCTATATAAATAAAGTTATTGTTATTATTTAAAATTGTACTTAAGTAAAAGTACAAAAGTTTTAGCATCAAAATGTACTTAAAGTACCAAAAGTAAAAGTACTCATTATACAGTCCATTTCTCACCTATAATAATACTTTATTGATTATATTTTGTATTATTAATCTGAATCTGAAAAGTAACTAAAGTTATCAAATAAATAGTGAAGTAAAAAGTTCAATATTTTTTTCTGAATTGTTGTGGAGTCGAAGAATAAAGCAACAGAAAATGGAAAGACTAAAGTAAAGTACAAGTACCTTACAAGTGTACTTAAGCACAGTACTTGAGTAAATGTACTTTGTTACTTTAAACTAAGTGCTAACATGTTCCTGGCTTGCTAGTGTCACCAAGTGTCTACAACCATATATTTCAACTTTATTTATTTTGTTGTTGGACGTTGGTTGATGGTTGATGATGAAACTGAGCAGTAAGGCAGTGAGTGTATGTGTCTCTACCTGCTGGATGGACTGGGGGTTTACCTGGTGCTGTGGCGTACATCACAGCTGTATCTACAGGAACAGAGAGCTGCTGTGAAAAGCTGAACTCTGTGGCGTCACCAGCTGAATCCACCTCCACACCGTCATCCAGACCGTCTCCCCGACACGCCTGCAGGGACAGCAACAAGACAAAGTCCTCAGTGACACAGAGCAGGATTTATAACCAACAGACATAAACTTAACTTCCAATCAAGGTGAAAGATAAATCAATATGCACACAAGACCATACGCTGCCTATTGATCGTGACATTAATCTTACTGCAGTACACAGGTGGAAGAAGTATTCAGTGTTATTTTACTTTAGTAAAAGTAGCAATACCACAATGTAAAAAATACTCAGTTACAAGGTAAAGTCCTGCATTTAAAATCTTACTTAGTAAAAGTAAAAGTATTAGTATTAGTAAGCATTAGCATCAAAATATACTTAAAGTACAAAAAAATAAAAGTACTCATGCAAAATGGCTCATTTCAGAAAAAATATATATTACTGGATTATTAATTAATGTGCATGCAGCACTAATGCTGTTTGTAAAGGTGGAGCTAATTTCAACTACTTTATATACAGCTGTGTAGCTTAATCCATAATAATACATCATCATTTATTATATTTTGTATTAATAATCTGAATCTGCAAAGTAACTAGTAACTAAAGCTGCAGAAAAAGTGCAATATTTGCCTCTGACGTGTATGGGAGTAGTAGTATAACGTAGCATAAAATGGAAATACTCAAGTAAAGTACCTCAAAATTGTACTTGAGTAAATGTACTTAGTCATGTTCCACCCCTGCTGATGTAGAGAAATCTGTATCCCCTACTAAAAGTAAAAAGATGAACATCTTCATCATACTGCCGACCTGTATGAGGAACACTTTGGCCTTTTTCTTCATGTACTCGTTGTCAAAATATCTGAAGATACGAGCCAGTTGGACGGGTTTCCCATCGGCTCCGAACACGCAGCCCTCTTCCCCGTGAGACGACAGGACGGCCAGAAAACAATCCTTCACCGGCCGCTGGCTCTCTGCAGCACAAACACATGATCAGTCAGTTACACGCCTCACTCAGTCTTTATTAGTCACAATGCAGAAAGACAAAGAAATGTGAAATGGTATGATACATCAGGAATGCACGCACTGACTTGGCATCCATTAAAGTCTGCAGGGAACGCTCTGTGTCATGACTCTTGTCTTTGTTTTACCACTTAAACACAGTTAATATTAAGATTAAATGAGACTTCTTTCCTCCCTGCAGTCCTGTTTTATTAGCAGGGTTTCTAACATAAATGCCTCTATCACAACTTGATTACTTGACCAATAACCTTATATCTATTAGTGATAAGCAGCTATGAAACTCTGCATGAACTGTCAGTCTGTTTGATATCTGGGTGTGGACTAATAATCTACATGGGTATGTATATATATATATATATATATATATATATATATATATATATATATCAGAGCCAACACAATAAATACAGACAGGTAACGGATTAAAGGAACAACCTGGGTCAAGGTTCACTGACACACTTATGTTGGTCACCTGTGGGTACATCATTCTGAGAATCAAAATAAGGTTCTAGGGATCTTTTAACAGGTTCTAGAGGTTGTCTAGAAGGTTTAAGTAGTCATTGAGGAGGTTCTAGAGGTGCATCAGGTAACTGAGGAGGTTCAAGGGATCTTTTGGGAGGTTCTAGTTGTCATTGAGGGGGTCTTCTGGATCATTAAGGAGGTTCTGCAGTACTTACAACGTTTTGATGGCCATTGAGGAGGTTCTAGGGGTCCTTTAAGAGGTTCTAGTTGTCACTGAGGAGGTTCTAGGGGTCATTTAGAAGGTTAGGGGTCGTTTAGAATAATCTATTGGTTAAGGAGGTTCTAGTGGTCAGTGAGAAGGTCCTAGAGTTCCTTTAGGAGGTTGTAGGAGTCGTTGAGTAGGTTTTAGTGATTACCGATGAGATTCTAGGGTATTCTAGGAGTTTTGATGGCCATTGAGGAGATTCTAGGGGTTTTAGTAGGCAATGATAACGTTCTAGGGATGCTATTGATTATTGAGGAGGTTCTAGTGGGCTGTCAGGGGATTTATAGGTGGTTGAACACCTATAGGAGATTTTTTAGCGATGTGTTAGACAGCAGTAGAGTTCAACACACTTTGAGAATCGCTGATAAGGAGCACTGAAGCTGTTTTGGAGGCTTTTCCTTTAATTCGTCACCCACCTGTATCTTTAATAATCCCGTATTCTGAATACTGAATGACAGAGTGTGTGTTGCGAGGTACCTTTCAGAAACAGCTCGTAGATTTCGTCGCTGCTGAGGTCGGTGCGGATTTCCACCTTGAAGCCCAGTTTGCTGAGGGTCCGGTGCAGTCTCTTGGTGTCCCTCTTGGCTCCAGGCCTCCTCCCCAGACTCACCCCGGGGTCAAACTTTGCCACAGACACCAACACTGCCCTGTTACACTCCCCCCTGTGATCCATCAGTCCTCTCAACTGCAGCATTGTTCTCCAAAGACTTCTGACTCTGCTGTTTGTATCTGTGGAAGATCTGCTGGATGTGTCTGTCTCTGCACTACAGTCTGGTTAAAACTACTCCCTGCACAGCTATATAAAGTTGCAGCCATACCTTCAGTCACACCTGTCCGCCCACATATGGACATTCCTCTCCAGGCTGTTACAGGAGGAAGGATCATGAGAGTTTGTCACTGGATGTTGCATTACTTTTTTCGTCATGTGCTGGGAAACAACAGTGTGCAATTCCTCTGCACGTCTTCCTCAGGTGGGTTTTCCGCAGGTTTTCTGCAGGTGTCAACGCTCGTCTGCTGAGAATTAAAGGAGTTTTCAGACTCATGACCAGCTTCAGGGAGGCATAATTAAACAAACAAAACATTTTTTAATATCCATCACTTCAAACTTGAGATCTGCAGTTTCATTTTCATTCAGCTGTATTTATCCTCCACCCTAACAATGCCCCAACATGCTAACACTGCTCTCTTTTATTCAAACAACCTGCTTTTACTGACAGGAAATTAGTTAATAAACTGATTTTACTGGAAAGAGAGAGTCAGGTGGAGCTCTGACAGTCACTAGAGGCACATGTATGACCCTTTGACAGAGTTGCCACAATGAAAGACATTTTATGTCCTTATTTTTATATATATTGTACCTTTTTACTGTTTTAGTTTTGCTGTGTTCTCTTATTTAAGTTTAACTCTGTAGAGCGCTTTGTTAAAAAGTACTATAAAGCTGTACAATGTCTCGGGGAGGACTGAATCCAAATCAGTGGACTAAAAGTTTTGTTCAATCAGAACTTTTAGTCCACTGATTTGGATTTCGCCTTCTGCAAAAAGCACAAATTTTAAACCCTCTTCTTCAATTTACAGGAAGATAGAAACAGACAGAATGTAGCTGTATGTTTACATATATATAAAAAGCAACAATGAACTAACTACAATCTCTATATACAAGTGACGTGTTTCTGTAAACTGTAAACATGAATACAATAAGTGTGCTGGAATAAATATTGAATGATTAATGTAATAGATTACTTTGTATACATGAAGTAGTATGCATGTATACACGTCTATATACAGAGTATACTGCGTGCAGGATTTATATTTGACGATGATATGTGCATAGTAAAAAACTATGTGTATTTTAACTATAAAATATATAATTTGTAGGTAAGTGGATGTTTTAGTGTTTCTATGTTTTGACTGAACTGTTGATCAGAGTGATGGTCTGTGGGAAGAAACTGTTCTGGTTGTTTGCTCCTCAAGGGGAGCAGGTGGAACAGGTTGTGTCCCGGGTGTGACGAGTCTGCAGGGATGTTTCCTGAATGGAGGGCTGGTCGGCACGTCCACAGCGCCATCTTGCATTACTTTTATAGTTACCTTTATGCTGGTGTGTACAGTATTTAGCATCTTTTTCATGCTTCATAGCAGATGTTCATAATGTACATTAATATTCTAGCTTTTTAAGATGACTTCTGTGCGCATCTCTTCTTCTTCTTTTACTCCCTCTTGCTGCTGCGACACTTCAGTTTCTCTGCCTGGGATCAATAAAGCTGATCTTATCTTTGTTATATTGTATTATGTTAACTTATGCACAGTTGTGTAGTTTATAACAATGCAACAGATTATAATGAAAGCATCATATGGTTTGCATGTAAAATCTTAATCTGTAAAGTAAAATGTAGTGAAGTAAAAAGTACAATATCTCCCTCGGAACTGTAGTGAACTCGAAGTATAAAGTAGCATAAATGTAAATACTCAAGTAAAGTACAAGTACCTCGAAATTGTCCTTAGCAGCTTCCCCACACTGATGACTGTAAGATGTTTCAAGACACATTTCATAATTTATTAATTAATTACAGGAATTGTTGGTTACTGAATTCTACAAAACTGAAAGTGGATCAGAAATATCTGTTACTTAAAACAAAACTGATGCGACAGGTAGATAAATGCCTCATGACACCTTCACACACATTCATGCTGCGATTCATCACAACCTGCTGACTGACTGTTGACTGAAAGTCACAGGATCAGCATGACTAAGTGCTTCACAGCTGTCTGCAGAGCTGTTACTTAACTACAAGTACAGTACAACAGTGTAAAAATACTCTGTTACAAGTACAAGTAAGTAAAAGTCCTGCTTTCAAAATTCTACTTGAGTAAAAGTACCAGCAAAATGTACTTAAAGTATCAAAAGTAAAAGTAGTCACTGTGCAAAAGTGTTCAATTATGGAGCCTTCAAGGTCTTTTAAATGTTCTGCACACAAGATAATAATTTGTGCACACATTATCGTGTGCAACAAGATAAAAAAATATTTTTCTGAGACTTCAGGACTGCTGTTTAGTTTTGTTGTGTGGCAATTTACAACTTTATCATTCTTATTATTAGTACACGATGATCTCACGTACATTACAGCAGAGCTTCACACAGCTCCAACCTGATTGGTCCAATCAGCAACACAACTGAAAACACCTGTGAGGGGATGAGGGGCCTTTAATCTGTAACAATGCATCGTATTTAATACACTGTTCATGTATTTTGGAAGTAAAATCAAAGTAACTATAGCAGTTAAATAAATGTAGAGGAGTAAAAGCACAAGATTTCCCTCTGAGGTGTTGTGGAGTAGAAGTAGAAAGTAGTGAACTGGATATACTCAAGTAAAGTACAAGTACCTCAAAACTGTACTTAAGCACAGTACTTGAGTTACATAATTACATTTCACCACTGCTTCCACACAAAGGTGATAAATGTGTGTAGCTATGAAGACACACAATGACTCTGTGGTCCAGTCTAATGAGCTGCAACTGTGGGGGTTTTTAAAGTCTGACCCTGTCAGTGAGCTAGCTGTGGGCTACAACTCACTATTTTAGCCTGTATTTGTTCACATTTTGGCACATTTGCACCATTAAAAGTATACCGAATTATCTATTAGCACTTCCTGTTAGCAGTGTACCCGTGGATGCTCAGACAACTATCACTGCATTACTGTGATACTGAAGAAAACTTAAAAACGTGATGATTCTCAGGCAAGTTCTGCTGTTATAAGGAGCATCTTTTTTTCTATGATTTCGAAGCGGCTTTATGGACATTTATTGGAGATGGACATCAGAGATTATGATATCCTCAGGAAAGTGTAAGTCACACTGAATTTAAAAATGTGTGTATCATGTCTGTGTGTTCAGATTTGACTGAGTTATGACTCCTAGAAGAAAGTTTTTTTAACTACCTTAATCACCTCCAAGACCTTCAGCTTTCCAGCCCTGAGAGAAACACCAACTCCCAACATCACACAGGCAGCGTGTCAGAACTCAGTGAATATTTATTAACACAGAGGAGGAACCAGAAAATAGATTTACACTACCAGGTGAAAAAAAGCATTTTTAAACAAACATACCCCTGTGCCACACCTCGCTTTCAATTACAACAAGTTGATCAATCATAAAAAGTAATTAGAAAAAGTGACCAAAAAAATACACCATTTCATGAAGTTAGAGATGCAGTCAAATATTGACCAATTATTTGTCCTTTTCATACTAATATAAAATGATACATCTATAAAAAAGTTTTAAAAAAGAAAGCGTATTTACAGCATTAAAAAAGAGGTACAAATCATGTTGAACTGTGTGAATGTGATTTCATTGTTTTTTATTTGATTTCAGGACTCACAAAGTATAAACAGCACGCAGCTCCTCACAGCTGATTGGTTCTTCGGAGTGAGAATGGCTGCGACTGCGTTAAGGCACCGTGGGAGCTCGCTGCTGATTGGTGAGCGGAGGTAGGAGGCGGGACGAGAAAGGGCTGCGAGAGCAGGGGAGGAGGAGGGGGTGAACACCTGGAAGAGGCCATGTGGGGTGAGGAGATGGGGGTGTCGCAGGAGGACGACGGCGTGGAGGGTCCCGGGGTGATGGTGTTTCGGCTCAGAGGGTGGGGGGTCCTGTGAGGTTTGGTGGTGAGGGACAGCGGCTGCAGCTGCTCGGCGTACGGCGACGTGTGTCCGCTGTGGCTGTAGGAGGAGTGTGTGTGCTCGGTGTGCGTCGGGGCCGGGGCGGCAGGCGAGGCCAGCGTGGTGGTCGGCGTCGCCGGGGAGTCCAGCGAGGAGGCGGGGCTGGCCTGGGACAGGTGTGTGTGCGTCAGGTGGGAGATGGTGTGCGGCTGTGTCAGGTGGGAGCGGGGGTGTGTGTGTGCAGTCTGTGTGGGTGGAGTGTGTGTGTGAGGCGTCTCCTCAGGTGGCACACGAGGTCTCTTCAGCTGCTGGGGGAAGTCCTCCTCAGGTGGAGCTGAGAAATACACAAACATACCGATCAGTTTACACACTTTAGACGCTCTCACTGGGAATCCAAAACACTACTGAAGCGCTCAGACCTCCGCTCGCATACAAACAGCTGGATGGAGAGGAGGTGAACTTTGGTCGAGACATTTCAGCCTCTTTTAAAGTTTTAGTCTGGTGATATTCTATATTTTTCCCATGAAGACTGAAACCAACAATGAAATGTCTCCTACTAACAGGTGCCTCATCGGAACGGCTCGACTTGCTTGGAACCGTTGTTATTTGGTTTTCCATTAGCAAAAGTTGTGGAAAGTATCTGGTACCTTTTATGGTATCACCTCGGTCGAGGTTCCAAGTGAGATGAACCGATACTAAAAGCAGGGTTAGTACAGCTTTTTAAGAGTAAAATTCAAGCACCTTTCAAGGTACCTAAACCACAAATTTCAAGACTCTCGAAGCCTTTAATTGTTACTATAAATTCCAGGAGACAACAAACAAATATGACGACGGGATCGTTTCATTTCAAACATTAAAAGATTTTTGTTTTCCATGAGTGACTGTGTCGATGATGAATCACCAGATTATGTTGAAAAATGAAGCATTTTTCAAGGAGTATATTTGAATTCAAACATGTTCCTAACCTTGAAAACATAACGGTTAAAATCTAAGCATTTTCCAAACTTTCAAGACTTCGTACGAACCCTGTAAAGGTGGAGTTAAAACACTGCAAACCAGTTTCATGCAGCGTTGTTATGACAATCAGCTAAGAATCCCTCCTACATTGAGGAGGAACTATCTGCAGTGGAAAACGAAATTGAGAAAAGAACCTGGTACCAAAAGCAAGTCGAGCTGAGCTGAGCCGTACCATGCAGTGGAAATGAGGCTCGTGTATCGTGTGTGCATCCAAAGCCACTGGAAACTAAATCGAGTCCTATATTTATCAAAGACGCTCTCTGATCGATGGCAGCATCGTCTTACCTTCAAGCTGAGTTTCACTCTTGGCCCTCTTTCTCTTCTTCTTCTTACCCTGCACAAGAACAAACACATTAAGCTTTACATCAGCTGAACACCGGCGTCTCTGTGTTTCAGTTGTGTGTGAGCAGCTGGACTCACGTAGTTGTCTCTGGCCGACCAGCCCGGGTACAGTTTGGAGTGCAGCAGTCTCTCTTTGCGAGCCAGTTCGTAATATTTGGCCTGTTCCTCTTTGGACAGGGAATGCCACTGTGGACAGAAAACATCCCACTGTCAGTTAGGGCGCACGCACGCACACACGCGCACACACACACACACACACACGGACAAGTGCAAAACACAAGCGTAACAACAAAACAAAGCCATGAATATGAACACAAAACAATTACAGTTTCTACAAAGCACACAACAGTTTTAAATCTAAGCTTAAAATGTACTTTTATCGCACCGCCTTCACTGATCTCATCTGATTCTAGTTTTTATTCGTTTATAGGTTCTGACTTTTTTCATGTGGCTCATTTAGTACTTTTATTGCTGTGTTTTTATGTGTTTCTATGTTGTTATGTTTTATGTGTGCTTTGCTTGCTATATGAAGCACCTTGTAACTTTGTTTTGATAAGTTCCATATAAATAAAGATATTATGATTATTATTATGTTGGGGGGAACAATAATCTGAGGTTTCAAGGATAAAGTTTCGAAATGCAACTTTTTTTTCTCATTAATTTTTTACTTAATTCTCAAAAATTACAACTTTTACACAAAATGTTGCAACTTTTTTTGATCAAATTTTTAACTTACTTATTGAAATATAACGACTTTTTCCAGAAACTTTGTCCTTGAAATATTATAACTTTATGATCAAACTGACTTTTTGTCAACTTTTTTCTTGAAATATTATGACTGTTTTGTAGAAATATGGACTTTTTTCTTGTATATTTTCAACTTTATTTTCAAATATTACTTTTTTCTCATACATTTTTGATTTAATTCTTGAAAATTACTTCTTACCTGAAATGTTACTTTTTTTTGATCGCTAATCTCCAACTTTATTGAAATATCCCAACTTTTTCCAGAAACTTTGTCCTTGAAATATTAGAACTTTATGATTGAAATATGACTTTTTGTCTCCTAAATTTTCAACTTAATTTTATTCTCAAACTATTATGACATTTTTCTTGTACATTTTAAACTTTAACGACTTTTTTCTCACAAATTTTTGACTTCAGTCTCAAAATATTGCGTCATTCTTGAAATGCTATCTCTCTCTCTCACACACATACACACACAGTTAACACACTGACCCTCTGTCCTAGTATTTGATTGATGGTGGCGCTCTCTTTCACTTTGCACTGAGCCACCACCTGGGGGCGCTCTTCCCTCATGTACAACATGAAAGCATTAAGTGGCTTCTTGATATGAGGCTTCCTGTCATCCTCTCTCTCCTGCTGAGCGTCTGGCATCGACTTTCTACAGGAACAAAGAGAAACACAGAGTAACAGGACATGTTTTCATTGTGTTAATACAGACAGACGCAGTGAGAGAAGCAGAACAACACAAAACATGAGGAAAACCCATTCTGACATTCATGCAGGCATCAAACGACAGCTGAAAAGACACACATGATATTTGTGATTTGACACAAGGTTTATTTCTTATTAAAAGTAATAATTAAAAGGAATGAATAGTGGAGTAAAGTCACTGAGACTTTGTTACCCAGGCTGGCTGCTGCATTCAGGCTCCTGCTTGACTCGTGAGGGGACGATGGCGTGGTGGGGAATTGACGACGGGGGGGTCGGCACCAAACATTGAGAGAAGCCACTGGACACCAGGCTGCCAACCAAACACACATCAAACATTCAGTTTAATACCACAGACCATGACCCTGTCACAATACTGTCAACTACATGTTCACCAGAATATAATAATAATAATAATGATAAACTTTATTTGTATAGACCTATTCTTGACATAGTTAAAAAGTGCTGTACAGGGAAAACAAAAGAAGAAATAAAATCAAAGGCAAACATGGACAATAATAAACAGATTAATCTACTAAAAAGTCAAATATTCACATGGTCTATTAAATGTCAGAAATAGTGACTTCCCAGAGTCCAAAGTGACGTCTTTAAATGTCTTAATTTGTCCAACCACAGTCCAAAACCCAAAGATATTCAGTTTACACTGAAATAAAACAGAGAAACGCAGCAACACGATGGCAGAAACTATTAACTTTTATGACGATATTAATTTCCTGTTGATTAATAGTTTCAGCTCTACAGATCATAAAAATGAAGAACACATGAGGATAACATTCAAGTTAAAAGGAGATGAAAATATAAAATCACAGAAGCTTTAATATGAGAATGTTTTCAGGAAGGTTTTAAAGAAAATTAAATAACAAATCAGTGAGAGATTTTGGAGAAAGGCCATTTAAAGTGACCAGAGCAATAAAATCAATACAGCACCTGACAGGCAGCCAGTGTGAATTGGTTAGCAGAGGAGTAAAGTGTTCAGTTATAATTCAGGCCGCGGCGTTCTGCACCAGTTTGAGTCAGTGGAGGAAAAAAACTACGTACAACTTTATGTAAATCAACACGAGACAAGAACGACTTCTTCAGCGTTCTTGAATCAAACTAAAGATCTGCATCCAAAATGACACCAAGATCACACACAGTCGTCTTGCCTTTAAAACAGAACACACACTCACCTCGACATGGAAGCGTTCATAGCGAGAGCGGCGGGACTGAACCCCCCTGCGATGGGATACATGGACTGTCCCTGCCTACATGGACAAAGACAAACAGACAAATGTCAGATGTCCTGCCATCTTTTCCAACGAAGATCAAACTAGTTGTGTGTGTTTGCTTATTGTACATTTACTGTATGTGTGTTTTACTCACAGCCATCCAAGAGGGTGCGGGATCTGGGCCATGCCTCCAGGAGAGACGGGGTAGCAGGCCGCGTGAGGGGTCCTCGACATACCTGCTGCACGGACAGCAGCACAGGTAAGATTCACACAGGTACCAGTTATATTTATCAGTAGGTTTGGGCAAAATGTGTCCACCACGGGAGCTATCCCTTAAAGTCTCTGCTATATATTCGGGGCAGGCGATGAAGCAAAGGTAACGTAATGCACCTCTAAGCTGGTTTGCCAACCACAGAAGAAAATATGGAGGAGGAGGAGCGTAAAATTGTAAATACAGAGCATGAAGTATGGTATGGTTATTTTAAACTTTTAAATGACTGTATCCTCATATATGCCATGACCGTGATGAAGATTGTGGTCATATCATCCACCCATATTTATCAGAGTGTACGCTCTGCTCAGAAACATTTATGATTCAGCTCGTAATCGTTCAGGTGCAACTGCTAGAGCACGGCAGAATAAAGTGGTGTTTGTGATTCGAGGTGTAATTGGTGTTTTAGAGGATTTGATTGGAGGAGAGGTGAGACCACACTGCTTACCTGTGTCAGGAGAGAAGCCAGGAGAGGCCCTCTGAGGGGAGAAGGCCTCTGGGCTGTAGGACAGCAGCGGGTGGAGGTGGGTCATGTGAGGGTGCTGCACCACCGGCACATTGTTAGACTGGACACACACACACACACACACACACACAGAGCAGGTGATTAGTAAAGATGCAGTGGTGTCATCTGTCCACCAGGTGTCAGGATTTCCCCTCACTTCCCCTAACAACTGCTTGAATGAGCAGCTGAGAGAAGTCCAATAACGACCAATGATACGACAGACATTACACCTTTTTCATGAATAACTCTTTGCGATATTGAAATAAAATATATCAGTAGGTCACCTCAGAGTGGATTTAACTTTCTCTAATGGCAAAAACTGCAGTAGATCCCCTCTTTCCTGTGAGTACAGGTGGATGGTATTACATCTTTCCACTGACAACCTTGTCCTCTTTCCACCAAACTAGCTCTGGTTCTTGAACCGGTTCCGTTTAGAACTCTTGGAACCTTGGTGTTATCTAGAGAACCAGCCCGGGTTTCCACCAGTTTTGAGCAGAACGACTGTAATCAAAGAGGGCGTTGCACAACAGAAGTAAGTAAGTAGGAGCAAGATGGCGGACCGCCATCTTCTGTTGTGCACTGTGCAACCGTAGACCATCGTTGTCTTCTCCATCCTCTCTTTCCAGCCTGTAGAATAGGACACGCCCACTGATGGCGTCACGGTTTGCATTTCAGGTCGAGGAAAACCTGCTAATATTTTGGTTCCAGCTTTTTATTTTTGGTCGAAATGCTCCGAACGGTTCAAAATTAGGTGCTCGAACCGGAACCAGTTCCATTTTGGTGGCAAAGGGGTACCAGAGATGCAAAGGCAATAACATTTCATTTATCTTGTGGAAGATCAGTGTCTCCAACGACTACTCCAAATATTGCCGTCAGTAAAGATGTCTCTCGATCTAACACATCTTATTTTTTAAGGAAGTAAAAATATTCCAGGAAGTGCCTGTTTGATGTAAAGTCATAACATCAACTGATAACATTCACTACTGTCATTTCAGGAGTCTGGAGACATTTATCTCTCAGAGCAGCGGCGTTTTTCCATCCATGACAGTGACAAAGTTAACCAACCAACGCCCACTAATTATCTCCAACAGGTTATCTGGAACTGGAACTGGTCCCAGTCTGATGGGTTGAGCTCATGCTGGGAATCACAGCTCTAGTTCAGTGTAGAGGCTAAAGCTAGAGAGTGAGCACTGATGTCTATAGTGAGCATGAGCTACATGTCATTGTGTTTACCTGCCAGTAAGTAACCGGGTCACAGTCGACTTTCTGCAGTGACCCGATTTCTTAAACCTGGTTTCTACAATCAGGGTAGGATCTTGATTTCTCCCGGAGAACACAGGTTTCTTTACATGAAACTGGGTTTCTAATCGGCCTTTTGCATGTGAGCATGCACAGGACAAAGACTTCACATCACTGAGACCGCAGAGTGAGAGGGTGAAAGGAAAGATCATTATACATCCTGGTATTTAAGATAATTTCACAAGTCTGGCTGAAACTGAAAATAACACAAGACTGAATCTAAAACAGAGTGGTCCCCAACCTGTTTGGCTTGTGAGCCTTTATGTGAGCGATGGCTGGTTGTTGTGACCCCTCATCACCTCAGTGAGCTCAAACTAATTGTTTAATTTGAATTACTTTTGAGGCCAAAGAGGTCAAAATTATTTAGTATTTCACAAGGCGGCAAGGACTGAGGAAAAGAGACAAAAAAATGAACCTAATTTGTGTAACCTCACTTGTTCTGCTCTTCTTGTTGATCACCTAGCAACCCACTGGAACCGCTGCTCTAGAAGTCTAAATATATCAGTTTCCACAGCTGAACATTTGACTACTTGTTAAATTAGGAAGCTGCATTTTGCATCACTAAAACAGTTCAAATGAGTAAGAAAAGCTTCCTTATTAAGGTCGAGGGCCGGAGAGAAACCTGATTACTGCCCTGCTGCATGCATACACAGATTTACCAGCAGCACTAACCAGGTTACTACTGTGCATGTAAACACGTTCTCTGATTTCTTGTGTAACCCAGTTTCTTTGTGTACATGTAAACGCACCATTGGGACCTACAACCCCACACTGATATGCTCTTTGTGTGTGCTGAGGTCTCACACACACACACACACACTGAACTGATAAGCTGGAGACTGCAGGAGAACTATTATTAGCACACTGGAGACAGAAGGGGCAGATTTTTTGCAGCATGTTAATAATGTTTGTTCTCTTAACATCTCCTTCACCACTACAGAACTCAACATGTGATTAGCAGGAAGATATTAAACATGAACAACATGATGGCTTTAAATTATTATTTTTTAAATTCAGTTGGAAAAGCCAATTCTGACTCGATCACTTGAAAATTTCCTCTAGAGCTGGAACTAATTGATTTCATTGACACAAAATTAACTGGCAACTATATTTCTTAATTGATTCAATCTTTCATTTAAAATTATTTTTAAAAATTAATGATTTTCAGTCATTTTTTAAAGCAAAAATGCCAAAATCTCACTGGTTCAGCTTCTCAGATGTGAGTATTTGCTGGTTTTCTTTGTCTCGTGTGATATTCAACTAAATATCTTTGGGTTTTAGACTCTGAATGTGTCAAGTTGGGCTTTTAGAATTTTTTTAATTAATTTTTCTTCCTGGCGTTTTAAGGACCAAACGGTCGATATGATAAGAAAATTATTCCTCAAAAGAAAAGTAATTTTTACTTTTTTGTTTTTATATTCAGTTGATAAGTTACACTGCTTGACAGCCAATCACAGCCCACTTCCCAGAATAACCACAGCGGGGTTGTTTAGTTAAACACTCCACATGATGTCGTCGGACAGAAAGACGGGAGAGACGAGCGCTTCTTCAGGAGGAAACTTCAGATCAACAGTCACAACAACCTGAAACATGCGGTGTGGAGAGACTTTGGCTACTTAAAGCCTCATTTGGCCACAAAGTGCAAGAGGCAGTCCCAAACAGGGCTGGGCTACTTAAAAACATGCAACAGAAAGGTGATGCACTGTCACGGAAATACCCGAAACTGAGTTTATCACCTGAAGCATCACCATCCAGTACAGCCGATACAAGTACAGGAGTTTGTGTAAGTGCGTCTATCAGCTGGAAAAAGGCAGATTTTGACATAGTTTGTTACTGAAGTGTTTCTATGAGTACCTGTGAGGCGGCACCGTGGCAAAAGATATGGTGCAGTTACGCATGGCCGAAGATTAGGTATTGTGATGAATGTAAGATATAACCATGTCACACAGCAGGATTAACAAGGATTTTACTGACAAGATTTTAGCATTATTTATTTATTTAAACAGATTTCCTGTTTGCAGCTGATTTACAGGTTCTGCATCTATGACTAGGGATGTTTTTATTTAAATGGATCTTGACGCTCCACTGAAGAGTCACTTCATTTATATCATGATGTATATCGATGTGATATGGTCAAATCACCCAGCCCTACTGTGTGCTTTATGCTGGTCTCCCTAAACATGCAGAGTTTGTATCTCAGATGCTACTTAATCTACTGTCTTCTTCACCCCCCCCAAACAGTGACGATGGTTCTGTGTGTGTGTGTGTGTGTGTGTGTGTGTGTGTGTGTGTGTGTGTGTGTGTGTGTGTGTGTGTGTGTCTTACCAGGTGCGTCGGAGTAGCAGAGTCTCTGATAGCTGCTCTTCCTGGGACGTCGAGCAGAGGCCACTGAAACGGCAGGTACTGTGGAGAGAGAGCGGGAAGGTTAGACAGCCTGAATTTGAATTTTTGTTTTTGCACAAAGTGTAAAATGTCTACATTGTGAAAATCAAGTTATTACCACATGCACAAAAAGGTCACTTTGAATCAAAAATCAATGTAGATGACAGCTGCTACATTCTTGAGTCTTGGTTCACGACAGTCCTGTGAACTGAGACGTGAACAGTCGCGGCTCACTGAGTGAATTTAAAAGTCGCATCAACAAGAGGGACAAACTGAAAAAAGACTCGGGTCTGCGCTCTCCGTTTGTGTTTGGTATCATCTGGTTATGAGAGGTGAATCCACGCGAGTCGACTCAACAGATTCTACTTTGTTCAGTCTGTGCCTACCTGCCGGGCAGCTAACGCTAGCTAACTGCTGCAGATATGAGGGGTCAAGAAGCACAAACAGCAGGAGCAGAGGAATCAGTGAGCAGACTTTTCTGCTCTCTGTGCCTAAACTGATTTTAACGTTGTGCTCTATTTAAGTGAAGCTAATCTCTTGAAACAGATACACACACAAACACACACACACGTGAATGCAGAATCTGTAGGCAAAGGACAAGAATTTGGTATCGGAAGCGTTCTGATTTCCGTTTGTAGTCAGTTTTTAGTCCGAGTAGTCTTGACCAAACACGTTTGAGCAGGCTTTGGTTGCATGCAGGTAAACAGTCTGTGTGGAGCGCAAAAGAGGAGGAACATTGAAATGCAATCTCAGAACCCATTGGCTATCATCTGACAACAATTTAGCTTTTATCAATCTCGGAACCCTATAGATTAGCTTTTTTATAATGTATCTGCATTCAAATCGTCGTCAAAAGATAGCCGATGGGTTCAGAGATTGCTGATCGGACTGTAAACAATGACCGGCGACGGAAGAGGAAGTCTTGGCACGGATATCCGCTGGCTACACCAGCAGCCCCTAGAGGCTAAATTGTGGTCAGATGATAGCCGATGGGTTCTGAGGTTGAGGTGAAGCTGACAGTCCATAGCTGTGTGTGTGATGATGTTTCAATCCTGTTTTAGTCTAGCTGCATTTTGCAGGAAGAAAAAAAAAAAGATTTAAATTGTGAATTGTCCCCAAGAAAGATTTTACTTTTTGGCCGTATCACTAAATCCCACATCAGGAACTGATGACTCAGGAAACACCTGAGCGAGCAGGATTTTGTAGTTACTGCTGAGCCTCAAATCACTACCTTTGATAACAGGTGAGATAACACACAGTTCAACTGTTCACCTCCCCCATGTTTACATTCTTTCTGCTGCTCAGGCCCAAAAAGACGACACACTTAAATGAGCAGGCAGCGACTCACACGGGAGAAAGAAGTAATGGACGAGCGCTCTGTGGAGCTGAAGGTCAAATGGAAATCATAATGGACGCCACAGGAACACGCTACACTTGCTTGCTCAGACGGTGTGTGTGTGTGTGTGTGTGTGTGTGTGTGTGTGTGTGTGTGTGTGTGTGTGTGTGTGTGTGTGTGTGTATTTGTGTGTGTATGGGAGCTCTGGGTCTTGAGTTAGACAAAGAACAGAAAGTTTGCCTTCGCCCCACCCCCACACATATACACCCCACCAGCCCCCAAACCACTGGGATCCCACTGTTGACCGAGCTGTCTGAAACTGGGAGACCACCCCCCCCACAACCCCCACCCCCTTACAGCAGACACAGACGGACACACACAGAGCCCCACAGAAAAAGAAAAATAGGCCTTTGGTGCTCAATCAACTGTGAGTGACATCAACAGACTCACAACCGTGACCTTTGACCCTAAACGAGAGGAGAGAATCCAAAGAAGGAGATGGGAAGACAGTGGCTCTAATATCTCCTCCTGACTACCAAGTGACGTGTGTTTATGAACGTTTTCATTAATCATTATCCTTTAGTACACTAATCTTCCCCTAATAACAAGGGCGATAACATTGTGTGCGACTTTATTGCCGGCACACAGTAAAGCAATAAGAGGAGGCTGCGATGACAGACGGCTTTTAAAGGGTCACTCAACCCGTGAAAACAACTGAATTGTGTCTTCTGTGGCTCTGGACGAGTTTTCTAAAGTCTGAAGAGAAAATAACCCTGATGACGTCATAGTGATGTCATCAGGGTTCATGTGAACATACACTACAACAATCGCTATGTGTAATGATGTTTCCTGTCACTCTGCTGTCACGGTGACACCTTCCCTGACTGAAGTCACATGGACAAAGCTGATTAAAACCCGGTTACACGTTTACATGGACCAGAAATCTGCTTTCTCCGGGAGAAATGTAGCTGGAGAAATCAGGTTTTTCTAATTCCCTAAGCCGATTACAGCAAACAGGTTTCACATACACACAACATGTAAGAAATCAGGTTACTGCAGAAAGCCAGCTGTGGAATTTTCATGTAAACAAACAAAGTTTATGTTTAGTTTTGTCTCCTTGAGGCCGAACAAATGCATTTCCTTCCTCATAAAACATTTGCACCGCTGATCTTTCTCAAAAGATTGAAACTGCATTATTTACTTGCTACCAGTCCTCTTCTTTCCTGCCTTTGTTGGCACATTGCAGCATATCTTTGTGGGTTACCTCCACCTGTAGATCAGTGGAATAGGGTGACACCATTGGCAGGAATGTGTATTGTGTCCTCGTGTACGGGAACAAACTAAACGGGAACCCACTCTTACAAACATGGATGCATAGTGGTCAAAAACTCAACAGGGTACCTTTAAGTACAGATAATTGCACCGATTGCTCAACAGGGAGACAATAAATGTCCCCAGTCAGCACAACAAGGAAGCAAGCAGCCATCATGTTGAATGGGAAACTACTACTAATTGCATTTTTCCCCTCATAATTACTCTTATCTCCAGCTCAGCTTATTTAGCTCCAGACGGCCATGCAAACACGCATGTGCACAACTCCCTGTACTGCTGTATGAAACCCTCATTACATCTGCTAACCCCTGCCTGGGACACACACACAAGCACAGCAGTGTGCACATACAAGGTCCCACACACCAAAAGAAACTCCCGTTCTGTAGAAATACACACACAGCAACTCCACAATGCAGCCTCATCCCGTCCCCCATTCAGAGGCCCGAGGAAGCTCTGGCTGAGAGCACTAACTGGATCCAGCTGTTGGAAATACCAGGAAAATCAATGTACACAGTCTCTCTCACACACACACACACACACAATCAGAGTCTATTACTGAGGGAAGCATAAAATCACTGTGACTAGAGGGGAAAGTTATTAGGCTTACTGCTGTTTACGAAACACTGCACAGCAGCGCACACACACACACACACACACACACACACAGAGACAAAGCTCCTGTTCAAGACAAAGGGCTGAGGATAAAGCCAACACAGAACAACACCACCAAGATGTGGAAAAAACTAATTTGAAGCTTTCAGTCCACAAAACCTACATTTCTGTGAGAATAAATCTGAGTTTGTTATTAATAAAACTAAGAAGTAGAGCTGTGTGTAGTTCAGATCTTAATCCCTTCTGATTCCAGTTCCAATGATGGTTCCTATTGAATCTGTGGAATATCGTTTTATTTTTCAGCACATATAGACTGATCCGGTACTTTTGCTCTCTTTTTTCCCCACATTTAAAATATGTATACCTCACTGTTTGTAGCGCACACTTCAAATCAGGTGAAGTTAAATAAAGTGTTGTCTGTTAAGAGTCGGTCTAGACCTGCTCTATTCGAAAAAATGACCTGAGATAACTTTCTTATGATATGGAGCTATATAAATAAAACTGAATTGAATTGTTGTAGGTATAGATAACGTTATGTGTCTAAAGGTTTGTCACGCCCACCTAATCAGAAATTGGGGAACTAGGAGGAAAAGGTGATGCTAACTCTTTTTGCACATTAGCCAACTTTGTTAAGTTGTGCGGTCAGAGACAAAACATGGCCTCCCTTTCTACAGTCGCCCTGCAGACAGGGAGCGGGAACTTCAACAGTGAGAAGGCGCATGTTGTGTGTCTGGTGTGTGTTTGGCCATTCCACCATAGGTAATCCTTGTGGTCACAGAGAGTGAGCATACATATTCAGAGAAACTTGTATTTTCTTCAGCCTTTGTTAAAAAAAACAAGCCAACAAAACTTGCTAGCTAGCGCCCACAAAAAAACATCGTAAAGTTAGAGAAGTTCATCAGTTCATCTCGCCCCGTGACCAGCCTCAACACCGCTTCATGCAAAACCATTTAGTTTTTATAGATATCCTGCTAACAGATAAACATGTGGAATGAGGTGAAAACGTAACTTTGCAGCATGTGCTGAGGCTTTGTTATGATGGAGCCTGAGCTTTAATGTGTGTGTTTATGTTCGCATGTATGTAGGAGTGTGTGTGTGTGTGTGTGAGGCTGTTGTTTCAGACAGGTCATCCTCTTGGTATTTTAAGACTGTGGAGACAATGTCGAGTAAACAGAGGAATTCTGGGATTGTTCAGCCTGTTGAAAGGGACCAACTTTAACTAAACAAGCACAGCCACATTCTCACACACACACACGAACATTAACACAGGTGGTCAGCTTTGTCAACATAAACCTTTTTAACAGAGTGAAAATAAAGTGAGACGCCTGCCATCTCCGGCATGATCAACACTCACACATACCAGCTTATCTCTCCTCAGTCCTCCTCCTGCCATTCACTGCTGCTCAGGTGTGACACAGGTATAAAGGTTAGTGTGTGTGTGTGTGTATGACCGATTTAAAAAGTCAGCAAGAAGAAGAAGAAGAAGAAGAAGAAGAAGAAAGAAAGGAAGAAGAGTAGATCTGCTTCTGGACCAGTTAAAGAGCAGAGAAAGAGGTGAGCAGCAGACTGGAAGCAGGTGGGGGAGCTTATAGAGGAGGGCAGAGTAAGCAGACAGGTTGTCTACTTGCTGCCTTCTGCTTCCTGCCTGCGTACATGAGTACAGTAAACAGCCTGTATTATGGGTCAGGTAGCGTCCAGCTAACGATAGCTTGTTTACCTTGACTCGCCTTCAGACTGGCAGGCGCATCTCCTCCTCCTCTTGTCTCTCATAAACACATCTAACCCTCTTACCGAGAAGGCTCAACAGCACACAAGGTCTCCATTGTGTGAAAGAGAAATGCAAGGGAGGCCCAATGCAGAGGAAGAGAAGGAATAACTGTGTTGTCTCAAGGCAACATGCTGTCTGAGCACAAACAAGCCACAGTGGAAATGTGTGTGTGTGTGCGTGTGTGTGTGTGTGGTGGGGTGGGACCACGGGTAGTGTGTTAGGTATAATGAGGTGTAACGATCGCCCTGTGGAGCCATGCATTAGGAGCATTCAGGCTCTGCTAATGACAACAACTACTAACACAGGGGGAGGGCGTTACAAAGCTGAGGAATGCAGGTGTTTGTGTGAGTGGGTTTGGCTGTGTGTTTAGCCCACATGTGCGTCTGGGCTAAATCCACAGAGGAAGGACTCTCAAAACAAACCAGAGAAGGAAAAGAAATCACTCGGGTTGGGAACCGAAAAACCAGTTCCAAATTAGAAATGATATCCAAAATGGCAAGAACCAGGTACCCGTTAAAAAATTTAAATTTCGGTTCCGTTTATTGGTTCCTAAACGTGATAACCCTTTATTGCAAACAAAGGCTACATATCTGTTAGGACCCGTTTTCTTCATGCATCAATGCAACAGCGTGTCGATTTGTTTAGATACGAGCACGCATGGCTAACATCACAATGTCAAACAGCATCCACAAGAAAATGTACGTACTGACTGTTTTTATTGTATTGAATATGCTTATTTTAATGAAACAATAAAAGTCAAAGTAAATGCTTAAAAGAATAAGTTATCTAAACTTTTTTTTAAACCATATTAGAACTGAAACTGGTCATGGTCAGTGTTCTGTACGCTGTGTGACAGATTTCAGTAGCAGCCAAGATTTTAGAAATACTGGACAACACACCCCTCACCCACCACTGTCAGGAAATATTATTTAAATGTATTATTTATTTTGTAGGCCTGAAAGTAAAGTAGTAGTCAAATGTAAATGTTTAGCCTACAAATACTGGAATCAGCTCACCACCCCTGGTTGCTAAAACCCACAAGTTCACACACAAAGTAAATTAAAAGTGGGGACATGACCTCAGTGTCTTCAATGGTATTACTGCCCTGCTACCAGCACTCTGCTGGTACTGTGCTTGTTTTATTCCATAGAAGCTGTTGTTTTAACTGCATGCCACAAAAATCAGACAGTGAACTGCTCAAACAGCCTCAGCACAACCTTGTATTTGAGGTCATGCCTTCTCAACAGTCCTCTGCAATAATATTTTGCTTAAAATACTCTTAAATTCCTTACTGTGCAATTTTTAGATTGGTGGCCATGAGTGCTACTGTATTAAACCATCACACAGTATCCCTATAATCCAAGCTGAGCTTCCATAAAGCTGTAGGGACTGGGAAATTGGGCAACACACTGTCAATCCCGCTGAGCTACAGCCAGCTACAGCAGCTAATCTGCTGCACAGCACCAGCCATGAAGAGAGCTCATTCCTGCTGCAGGCAGGCAGCTTCCACAAGACTGTGTCCAGGCCTGTCTCATCCTGTACCATCACAAACCACCGTATCATAACAGGCTGCTGGCAGCTCACACTCTCTCTCACACACACACACACCAAATCAAATGCAAGTGCACAAAAGACTGCTTTCAGGACAATGGTGAGTCAGTGGTATCCAGGTCTCGATTTGCAAAACAATATCCCCATAATGTGAAGCAGCTAGAACCTGTTGTCGTTTACTGGGAGAGTCAGGGTTTAAGTTACACCTGTGAACGAGTTAATTTACATGACGTCAACGTCTCATAAACCTCTGCCCCAGCCACAGCAATGCAGCTTCACCAGCCAATCAGCCAAAGTCTGCATAGGCAACAGAGGACTTTGGGGCTGGGTGGTGCAGTGATAAATAACATAAGCCGCGTTTCCACCCAAAGTACCCAGAACTACTTCTCAAGGATCTAAAAGGTTCCTTGAGCCCGTTGTTGTCTGTGTTCCCACCGTGGTCTAAAGACCCGCAAAGATTAGGAAAATTAGTCCGTTGGCGTATGAAAAATGGTGGCTGTTATATTTGCGCGCGACTATACAACAACAATGACGTCATATGAAGTGACAGACAGTCATCATTATTTGTGCGACGGTGCAACAGTAAGCATGGAGGAGCTCAGTAAGGCCTGGACTTGGTCGTCGGCCCATCTGTCATATGCTTTTTTTCTGTAACTCCATCATGTCGAAGCACAATGAACAAACTGGTTGAACAAAGACTCTGAACAAAGATTCTGCCGCTTCAAAATGGTGGCAGAAATAAAACCAGACCTTCTGCTGCTATTGGTCACAGCAACCTTTGGGTGAGAGTGTGTGTGTGTGCGCGTTGTCTTACCGTCCTGGCACTTGGCGTGAGAGCTCCGTTGGTGAGGTAGGGACTACAGAGGTTCCCGAGGTCTGGGATCATGAAGAAGGGATATCCAACATACGGAGAGGGCTGGAATAGACCTCCATCCTGCCGTCTCCTCAGCGCTGAAAAACAAGTTCAACATCAAGAGTCTGCAACGCTCACACAAAAGGTTCACGCCAACAGATTCTACACATAAAGATCAGTTCAGTCATCATGGAGGGGACTACTCGGCCTATAAAAACAGTTGTATAATGTTTTCTGTGCAGTGTAGAAAAAAAGTAGAAAAACGTGCTTTAATAAAATGTTAAGATTGTTTTATATGACACAAGAAATGGAGTATATAATCCTTGTTTTACTCCTACAGACGTGATATTGATGGAGACAGCCATCTAGTGTGCATTATTTGTGGTTAGGGGATGAATTTATTACTTCAGAGGTGATATAATTACATAGGGCTATCTATTGTCCTATTGTGTTGTTTGGTCTCAGTGTTTGTGTGTAAGTCAGACGGTATGTGAATAATTTTCTTCACTGAAGTATTGTAAATGCATTATTAGGACCCCAGGAAGAGTAGCTAATGGGGATCAAAACAACCAGACAAACAAAGAGTGACTGCAGCTTTCTGTCACAGTGAATGAAAGAAAGTAAAGGGCAGTTGCATGGCATTAGTCTTCTTCTATCCGAGTTACCTGGGTGTAACTCCACCCTCTATATCACATAGTATATGAAAAAGTGTAAACACAGAGGAATATGATTAAAGTAAGATATGGTATGATCATGTACAACACATGAGTCCAGTGCTGTGGCGACAAACGGGTGAAATCTGAAGTTCCGAGTGTGTCCGTTACCTTCCTCAAACAGCCGGCTCTGCCTGGCCCTGCTCTCCGGGTCTGGACCGGGCTTGGGGCGTCTGTCTGCCTGCACATAAACCACACACACAAGCGTAAACAAAGACGGAGGAGCCGGTGGAGCCGGTGGAGCCGGACACGGGCCACAGCTCCGCCGGGGATCTACTTATTTAGCTGGACGAGAGAGAAAAGTTGAGAGCCCACCTGGCCCCGGCAAACTCACCTCTGAGTCCGAGCTGCTGTTGGTCTCGGACTCGTTGACCAGAGAGGACTTGACATCGTCCAGGTCCCGTTCAGCAGACGCATTCCTCTTCTCCTCCTGCTCCCCTTCGTCTTTAAAAGCAATCAGTTCGTCATTTGCTCCCAAGTCGTCTCCGTCTCCCCCGTTTAGCTGCGGCATGTTTGGACGTTAGCTGCAACAGCTAACTAACATTAAAGGGCGAGTTAGACCCGAGTTGGCTAACTTACAGCTTGTAAAAAAAAATTAAAAAAAACAACCTACAGGGCTGGAAACCCCTTGAGAAGATGTTTAGAGTTTGCTAATGTTAGTTGCGCGACAACGAGCGCTGGCGTTATTCTGAGAGACTGTTTGAAAACTAGCTTAAAAAAATAACGAGCTAACGAGCTAGCTAGCTACCTGCTGCGTTCACTGACGCGTCAGTTTCTGGTGTGGACGAAGTCCTCCGAGAGCGGGTTTCACCGGGACGGGGGTCCACGAGAAGCGGCGCGTTGACTGCGAGTGCTCCTGAATGATCTTGAAAACCACTCATAACCAAATCAGTGCCGCTGACGTTATAAAACCGAGCGCAGTCCGGGGTCGCACCGAGTGAAAAGTTCACGTCCCCTTCTGCGCGGTTACTCCAGTGGAAACAGTCGAGGCCGCTTCAGGGTTCGACTCCTCCATCGCCGGTGCAGCTCGAAACACTCATAACTCCCACTAACGGCGCTTTAAACCGGCCGTTTCCGCATGTTAATCCTTGCTGATTCGAGGCCGCTCGGAGTTTCTGAAGCGGACTGGAAGGAAAAGACTGCGGGGCAGGACTGGGGATCCGTACAGACCCTGGGTCGGTTCAGGAGGCGCGCTCCTCTGGTTCCACGGCACCAGAGAGCAAGTCAGCTGAACTGATCCCCGACCAGGCACAACAGGTTGGTCCCTGTTAGTTTGCAGAGGGAGGAGTTTAGATGGACAAAAAGGAGCAGTTAGACACTGTTCTGACCCCCATGACCCGAGCAGGGACCAAACCTGGTCCACATGTTGGAAGAAGTAGCCCCCTCAAATCTTTTCTATAAGTGAAACTGGTAAAAAAAACAACAACAACAACAACAACAACTCTATTACAAGCAAAAGTTCTGTTTTCAAAAGGCACAGAAGTATTTGCAAAATATGCTTAAAGATCTTAAAAGACACATAAAAAATCTGCCAATTTCAAAGCAGAGATTTTACTACGTTCCAACACTGCGTTTGTCAGGAAATCAAAGTGGTGTTTCTATGATTTGATTTACTTTGTCCTGGTTTTGAAGATGAGAGAGACAAATTAATTCAACAATACTATTAAGATTAGTCCAAGCTCTGTTAAATTTGAAAAATGATTAAATGCTAAAAATATCAGAGTTCACAGTTTAGAAAAAATAATAACGGCTACTTTTAACAACTATTAATTATTTATCACAGTGTTCTTCTTTGCTCACTTATATTTATTTATTTATTTACTCATCATTTTCTTCTTTACACAAGTGTTGCTGTCCACTTAACTTTGCTTTGTGTCTTTTTTTTCTTTTTAAATGTCTGAATAAGATAAGATAAGACTTTATTGATCCCCAGAGGAGAATTTCACGTTACAGCAGCATTAGAAACAGTCTAGGAAACAATTAATAACTATTTGAAAGAATAAATACAGCAAAATACAATACAAAATAAGCAACTTACTGATATACATTTTATATATTATCAATATAAATCCTCAAGGGGTCGTCAAGGAATGATAAAAAGTCTTTGAGTAAACATGTACATTTATACTCACTACACATGTATACAAGTACATGTGCAGTAGAATGAAGTACACCACCACAGCACATCGTTAATCAGTCAGAATCGCTCTCGCATGTAGTTCTCGTGTTTTAGCTGCAGAGCACAATAACAGGTCAACCGCAGGTCAAAGCCATGACCAGCTGTAACAACCGGGGAAGGAAAACATGTGTTATGTCCATCAACACGACTGCGTGAGTTTACACGTAACACTGAGCTTTACAGAGCGACAGGCTGAGTGGAGCGAGGCTAGAAGGGGGAAACGGGCCTTCCCAAACCAGAGGCCCGAAGGTCCAACAGCATCACAGCACAAACACAAAATAAGATTCAGAATCTGATCATTTTTTAAGGCTCAGAGTTTTACTTTTAAATATTTTATGAACCCGCTTGTAGCAGATCATGTTAGCCGCAACTACCGTAACACACCTGAATCTCTGTCGCGGGTCGAGTTGCACTGTGGGTAACGTAGGCGCCATCTGAAGAAGAACCTGCTTCTAAAACCACATCATGCCTCATTTTTACTTTCTTTTTTCACATATTAAATACACACAATGTAGTGTAGCTACAACGTATGTACACGATAGTATATCTGTATCGTTAAGTATTTCCTAAAATGTCTTCCTTTTAAGTGAAGTTACTTAAAAGAAGTTAGTCCTTTAAGTAGCTTTGTGTGTTCCCAGGTGTTTACTATATATGTGAAACAAGTAGTACAAAGCCTTTAGTGTCTCAAGTGGGAGCTGATAAATGTCCTCGAGTGATGTCACTTGAGTCAGCGTGGGTCGGGGCTGAAGATGAAAACAGCGTGTTGGTGTGGAGTCAGACAGACGTGAGCTGACAGACCTCTGCTGCAGGCTGCTGGCTCCAGGCTACATTAGCCGCCACTAGCATAGCACACCCAACTGTCAGCAGGTTGAGATGCATTGTGGGTAATGTAGGCGCCTGTTTTTGAAAAGGAAGAAGAATGTGTGGAATATAAAAAGACGGTATCTCTGGTTCTGCTGCATCGATTTTGATCTTTTTTTTTTAAAGTGTCCATCGTGACTCCAACAATGTTTTAGAAGTGCAATGATAAATCTGTGGTGAACACTTTTAACTATACTTGTAGACAGAAGACTAGTTCTAGCCAATCCAGCTTTTGGGTTTTCTTAAAAGTGTTCTTTGTGCTCCAGTCAGCAATAGATGAAAATGTGAGTGAGAGAGAGAGATTTACCACATCTGGAGTCAGGAATACGCCCTGGTCTCCAGTTTCATTTCCACCATTACAAGCAGGAAACGGGGTTATGGACCTGAAACCTGCAAGTGTTCACAGTTAATTTCTGCTACTCGAGGGTTTAGCGTCTGCTGTAATGGTTCCCACTTTGTGATGGAGCTAAAAAATCCATCACATTCCTGACAGACCTCTTCAACCCTGCCAGGCAGATTGAGATATGACCGGTCTGCTGGAGGGGAATAATGGAGAAAAAAAAATACTAACTGTGGCTAGACACTGAGACAGCCATTGTAAGCTAGCACTGCACACACACACACACACACACACACACACACACACACACACACACACACACACACACACACACACACACACACACACACACACACACACACACACACATACACACACACCAGCAGCTGTGTGTATCAGCAGGAGGGGATTACAGAGAGGGTTCAGTCTTTGGCTCAGAGCCAGACTGTGAAGATCCTCTCCCCCAAAGCTATGCAGGACCTGGGGGGAAGAAGGGAGAGGCAAAGGGGGTCACTGCATACCTCTGTTCAGTTGTAACCTCCAAATCTGCCTCCTACTGTAGGACGTGTAGCTGACCTCGACCGCTGTGTTTGCAGCGTAGGAGCATGAGTTTGTGTACGTTCACGGGTGTGTGTTGAGGTTTGAGAGCCAGTCGGTGGGTCAGGAGGAAATCCCTCTTTTGTTTCCAAGGAAGCCGAGTGTATGCTTTGTGTGTTTAATGGAGGAAACCCAAAGACGCTGCGAGCGGAAGGACGAATATGTGCCTCACTCAATCTGACAGCTGAAGGGAACCAGACAGAAAGAGAAAGTAATGGAGAGAGGAGTATTGAAATGCAGAGTGTTCAGACTGTGTCTCCTACAAGTTACGTTCATATATATATATATAAGACAACAGACAGCAGGAGACTGAACGGAGGCTGAAGGGCTGTCTGTCCCACTCTTAACCAGATGTTTACTGTGATGCAGTTTTGTTGTTTGCCAACTGAAAAGAAGAAGAAGAGCCGTTAGCCGTTTTCATGTTGTTCAGGTGGACATAGGTCTCTACCAACACCTGGAAATGTGACTGTGGACACAAATCAAATCTTTTCCACACAAAAACAGCATTTTAAATTAGACGTAATTAATGTAGATGTAGTGTTAGTCCTGCATGTATGGCCGGATAATATGGGGGGGACAGGGGGGTCCGGACCCCGCCTTCCTGGGAAAAAAAAGTTGATTTTATTTATGCGTTTTACTTTTAAACTCTCTTTATGTTCAGCACTTGGAGCTGCATTTAATGTATGACTTATGTGCTATATAAATCCTGAAAAGTGAAATGAAATATCCGCCCTCGCCTGCATGTGGTTAGGTTTAGGAAACAAAAGCACTTTGATTAAGGATAGTGTCTTTTTAATATTTAACTAAGATCACGATTTGTCCTGAACCTTAGAGCTGTGAGTGCCTAAACATAAATCATGCCTTATTGGCATTACATTTCTCCTGTAAACTATTTGTACTAATTTGTGAATTAGTAGAATGTAAGCATCATTTCTAGAAGTCAGGGTTGAACACACAGAGTTCAGAAAATCCTTGAAAAGAGGAGAAAACTAAGAGGACCCAGAAGGAGGTTTTACGAGGCAGCGGATCCTAATTGCCACCAGGTTGCTCTCCACAGGGGGCCCACAACTGAGCTGCGAGAGGGAGCAGTAATATGTATGTTTATGTGTGTGTGTGTGTGTGTGTGTGTGTGTGTGTGTGTGTGTGTGTGTGTGTGTCTGTGTGTGTGTATACATCACGTTAAGAGCAATAATCTAACTTGTAGTAAATTAAATGTGTTTAAATGAGTTACACCCTGATGCTGTTTGCAGTGAAGTACCTAAAAAGATTAAATGGCATTCCTCTTGAGCTTCTGACCCGTGTTTCTCAGGTTTGTCCTTAATGTTTGCAGTCAGTGGAAAATCAGAGAGGTCATGGTTCAGATTCAGGCGATCAGATGTTTAATTTGGGAAGTTTCAGTTAAAGGGCACGAGTGGTATAAAAAATAAGAAAACAGAAGTGAAAAGGGTTTCAAAAAGGTTAAAGATTTGACATTTGAAGTTAGGAAACACTGGCATCAAGCATTTCACTACACTTCAGGTTCATGTATCACTATGAATATAAAACTATGAATCAAACTTTGACTAAAAAAATGAACCAGTGATGTATAAAGAGACCTGGATACAGCAGTGGAGGCGGGGCCCTGGGGGCCTCATATTAAGTTGCTCAGTGGCGCATGAAGCCAAAAAAGTTTGACTTCCAGTTATAAAATTACCCAGATCTTCCCCGCCTCCCAACTGCTCGGTCTTGGGCTCACTCACGTGAACCACAGTGATCTGGCTGTTAGTGAATTTTACAACTTTTAGGACATAATGATTTAAATCAGGGCTGTTAAAGTGTTCGTCCTCAAAAAAATTATCTGCTGATTAACAGACGTCTCTTTCACAATGTAAGTCTATGTGAAAAAGTCTCTTGGGGCCAGTGTGCATCACATGACGGACCCCGAAGTTGTAATTACACTGTTTGGACACTATGTCAAATTGTCTTCAAAGCCCGGCGCTCTTCCTGGGGGCTTGGTGTCAACAGAGTGGTTCATTCACATGAATGAGCGGGCTGCGTTTTTATCATGTCTGAACATGGTGTGATGTTAGTGAAACCTCCAAATAACGAAGTAATTGCTTCTTTCGTCTTTTTGAAATTTAGTAAACTCAATTCTGCTTTGAGTTTCTGATCCATGATCGCTAAAAAAAGAAAATTAAAAAAAATCAAATGTTCAGTTCAGATCTGATCTTATATCAAACCAAGCCGGTCCAACCGGTACTGGTCATGCTATCACATTACTTCTGATAGGTGGAGTGAGCTACAAGCTACACACAGATATTACTTTTGCTCAGAAGAAGTAACTGAAAGCAAAATGCTAAGCTAAACTAAATGCCACCACTGTGTCAGAAACAAGTCATGGTAGAAACGTCTGCATGGACACAGAAGGAGTGATGAACTCTAACTGCAGGCTGTGTAAAGACAACAATTCAGTGGCTTGGGGGTGTGTGTGTGTGTGTGTGTGTGTGAGTGCATGTTTATACAGCTCAAAGCTCATTACAGCACAGAAACAAGAGAGGAAATGAGACACCGTTAAAGCCAAACTCTCACTGTTACAACACACACTCCCCCGGGTGAGAACTGCAGTTCATTTACAAACCCTCTCCAAAATTAGAAAACAACTTCCAGTGGTGGAAAGTAACTAAGTACATTTACTCAAGTGCATAAGTACAATAGTATTTCCATTTTATGCTGCCTTAAACTTCCACTCCACCACATTCAAGAGGGAAATATTGTCATTTTTACTCCACTATATTTATTTAACACTTATAGTAACTTTTTACATTAGAAAAACATAGGATATGCTTTTATATGATATGATGTAGCACTACAATCTACCCAGTATTATACAAAGTATTTAAAATTGGCTCCACACACAAACTACAACATTAAAATACTCTTACATGTATTCCTTAGTGTTAAAAACAGAATCATATAATATTCTATAACAATATAACACTGTGAATAGAGCCATTTTGCATAATGAGTACTTTTACTTTACATGTTGCTGATTATACTTTTACTAAGTAACATTTTGAATCAGGACTTTACAGTGTGGGATTTCAGTAAAGGATCTGAGTACTTCTTCTACCACTGACGTCTTTTTTGGGGGTTTTCATGTTTCTGCAGTTCGCCCTCTGTCATGTGATATGGGAGGTTCTGACTTTTTGTTTCTTTACTCGGGTTTAATGGAGGGAAACATGCATGTACGTTAAATGAAATGGTTCAGGAGTGAGGTCACCGGCAGCTGCAGCCAGAGGTTATTGCTGGAGGAAGACAGCTGCTTAAAGGGGCTCTGTCTGCACCTGGAGCGCAGCATTAACATCTCCCAAAACGTCAGCTCATCATATATAATGCAACGTTTGTTTTATTTTTCTAGCTTTGTAGATTTACGGGGCTATAAATTCTCCAACTCCATCAGCAGAGACGAACGGAGATATTGGACGATTCCACAAAACCCTGGTTTATGTTCAGTGACGTTTATAAAATTCTTGCTTTCTACAGTGTGTGCACGTGGCAGGTTAGGGATGAGGAAAGATCGTGGTTATAGTAAATAAACAATGGTTAGGGAAAAAAACACTTGGTTAAGGTGTCAGTGTGCTTCAATCAGACTGCTTGTGTGAGATTTCTTCCTCTTTTTTTCCCCTGTCAGGTGTTTTTTTGGAGAGTTTTTCCTGATCCGAATCAAGGGCTTAAGGATAGAGGGTGCTGTATGTTGTACAGATTTCAAAGCCCTTTGAGGCAGATTTGTGATTTGGGACTATATAAATAAAACTTATTTGACTTGTTGGATGGTCGAAAAGCGTTTGAAACCCCCTCCCTCCAGTCGCTTAGTTAGTTAATTAGTACTTTAAAGTATATTTTGATGCTAATACTTTTGTACTTAAGTAACATTTTCAATGCAGGACTTTTAGTTGTAACAGAGTATTTCTACACTGTGGTATTACTACTTTTACTTAAGTAAAAGGTCTGAGTACTTCTTCCACCACTGGAAAACAAGATGGCGATCTCACAACAGCAAGAATAGCTCCTTTGTTTCTTGTATTTGGCTGAATAACAAGAAAAAGAAAAGAAAAGAATGTGTGCTACTTCTTAATGAGAGAAGGAGAAGTGCTTTGGTGAATCAACATGACTTTCTGATTTCTTTGGCCTCCAAGTTTGATGGTGTGGTGCGTCGCATTGCCCCTCGTACTGAACACAAAACAACACACAGAGCTCATGTTAATGTGTTTGAAAAGCTGTATGTGGCTTAACCGTAACGGCCTGGTTATGCTAGAAGATAACTTGCTTGTACGACGTCCAACAGCATCAGAAGGCAAAAGTGTTAACAGCTGTTCGGAACAGCCACACTCTGAAGCCTCTTTCACACATAGTTCCCACTAAATTACTGGGATAACCCTTCAGGCAACCGCCATAAAACTCCAGAGAAGAAGAATAAGGGGGCAAGGCCGGATGTACATGTACGCGACGGAAGACGTCTCTTATTATTTTCAGGAACATGGACGGGCGAGGAGCTGCTTTTGTCCAGTGCCGATGTTTTTGTAATGTATTTAATATTCGGTTATCAAATCACGTCAAAGCAACCATAAACAAGTCGCTGATTCAAATACGTCATCAGCAGAGTCTTGTGATTGGTTCACTCGCTCCGTGTGAGAGCGTCTTTCGTCAGACGGATGTAACCCATGACGTGCTTTGTCCCTGCAGTGTTCCTGCTTTCATTCACACCACAGCCGTACCGGCATTTTCCCTGAAATGTTACCAGGTCTTGAGGTGGGAAATTGACGGTACAGATTTCCCTGAATATCGATTCCTGATAACCTCGTGCAGGAAATGTTCCTGAACATTTCAGGGACAGACTGCATGTGTGATAGGGGGTTAAGGCAGGGTGAAAAGTCTGCCATCATAGAGCGAGGGGAGATGTGATAATTATTTACATATAAGAACATGGAAGCCCCTTTTCATACAGTATCTCCTCGAAGACATGTTAACAAAGAGAACAGAGTGCTGAGAGAGATGTTCAAACCCTGCTTACTTTCACCCCCCCGCACACCTGACCAATCACTGCACGAAGTGGGCGTGAAAGTCAGATTGTTGGTTTTGGAAAGTTTGGAAAATTTGAACAGATGTCTGGTGGGGGTTTCAGTTCAATGATCCAACAAGCACATTGTCTGAAGCATACTGACGCCTTTACTTTCCACACGCTACTTCCTGCATTGGTGCTGAATGTTGGACATAGATTGTGAGTGAGTGTTTGTGAGTGTGTTTGTACAGACACACACACACACACACACACACACACACACACAGATGCTTCACTATCAACTCTAAAAAAACCTCCTGCAGCCTGAAGAGCTGGAGAGGTGTGAAGGGGAATGTTAATGTTACCTGTGACAGCCAGAGCAGATAAGACAGGAGAAGCAGCCAGAGGGAAAGGAGAGCGTGGGGGGTGAACTGTGGTGGGGGGTGGGGGTGGAGGTGAGGGTGAGGGCGGGGGTGGGGGTTGCTGAAGAGGAGACAAGAGGAAAGAAAGGAGGAAGGATGGATGGGGGAGGGAGCTTAGCCCTAGGGGGCAATTTGCTCATGAGCTTCAGTCCATCAATCACCCATTCATTTACTAACAGGATCGTCTGCCAGCCCTCACACACACTGAGGTGTGTGTGTATGTGTTATAGGGGAAACACTGTGTAATTAAATTAACGTCAACAAAGTAGTTTCACACTGGAGAATTGGATTAACACTTGAGAGTGCTGCAGCAGTGTTTCACATACAAAATTTATTTGGGTGGACCATTCAAATAGATTTGTAATTTGTTTTGTGTAATATATTTATTGTTTCTTTTTTAAATGTCTTCTTGGAAACATGTAAAAACAACAGACTTATTGAAACATCTCTCAAAACGGTGCATTTATGTCAGTGGTGGCAAATATTGTACATTTTACTCCACTACAGAGAGCTGGAGCTGGAAAAGGCATCGTCTCAAAGCTGAAAACAGGGCTGTTTTTCTGAGCTTACAGGACACATGATGATCTTATAGACCATGATGCATTGCTGTAGATGAAACTGGCCAACAGGATATAAAGGAGTTCAAATGAGCTGAAACATCTACAGCAGGAAAATGCAACACACACATTAAAGCAGCAGGAACATTAATCCAGAAACATCAACACTTTTACTGCAACATGAGTACTTTTACTTTTCATCTTTTAGGTAAAATAAAGTAAGAAGAGAATAACTTCTTTCATATCTGTGAAGAAAGACCTGCACGTTCTGCCAAAAAAACTTTAATATGTGCCCATTATAAGGAAGAAATGTCAGCACAAAGCAGCTCAGCAGGGTGGGACCAGCGCTGATAATCAGACTGATTTCACTCCTTTATTTCATCCTTTCTGTTTAAATCGGTATAAAATCTGAGAGGTGTGGTGCCTGGCTGCAGGAACAACAGTTCAGTAGAACACAATCACACGCAGGCACACGGTGTTATCACTTCAGCGCTCCAGGCACTGTTTCACTGATCCTTAAAAAAAGGGAGTGATCGCTGCTCCTGCTATTGTATCAGTCGACAGCGGCTCCAGTTTCTCTCGAAAGCAGCAGTCCAGGGAGGGGCCACCCCTGAAATCTGACTGGCCACCCCATTATCCTAAACTATGATTGGCTATCTGCCCAGTCCGAGGCGGACCTCAGTTCGTATTTTGGTGTAGTGTTTAGTTGTGTTTTAAGTTTTGCACAATTTTGTAATTATACAATATTATACTGTGAGTATATTTTTAAATGTGCATTGTTATATTTTGCATGCAGCCGACTGTTGGAGGTACAGTTTCTTTTGGAGGACTTAAAGAATAAAGTTTGGAAGCTTTATATTACATGTTTATGGTGCCACTCTGTTGTGTTGTGATTGGTCGGTCTATTTATCTCTTTAAATTAAAATTTTGAACACAGGAATGTAACAAACTGTAAGATACTGGATGCCAGGCCTTTGCAAGTGAATTGCAGGACTGTCAGTGTGTACTCTCCAATGCTTTTTGTTTCTGTTTTCCCTGGTTTTAGAGTTGTCTTTGTTCTGAAAACACTTGAACATTCATCATTTCTTTCTTACTTTGTTTGGTATAAATAAAAAAATAAAAACTCATCTCAGACTGAGGGAGGAACCTGCAGAAGATTCACCATCAATCCTGAGAGAGGAAACTTTGGACGGAGGGACTTTCTGGCTTTTGACTTTATAATCATTCTGTTGTTGAGCTAGTTGAGCTGCTTGTCTCATCATTCACAAGTAAAACCAGATCGCTTGCTCCTTTCGGCCCAGATGGTCTAGAGGTCTGGACTCCTGTTTTCCACCCAGGTGGTCTGGGTTCAAATCCAGGTTTGGGAAAAGATGGTCTAACTACTCTTCTCATTTTTATTTCAAGTGGAGAAAGGATTTGAATCCACAACTTCTCTGTTAGCAAAGCTGCTTCTGAACCAGCAGAACTACCAGAATTCTGATCAGATCAGAAGATCAGTACATTTGGAGTTCAGAGAAGAACTCTCAGAGAGAGAAAGAAGATCAGACTGAAGGAAGAATCCGCAGAAATGAACCTTCATCAACCTGCAAACTTCATAAAAAGTCCATCTGTTGATATTCACATGATGTTCATGCACTGTTGTCCCATGTGGTCCAGTGGTCAGGGTTCCTCTGAGTACAATTCCTGCTGTGGGAAGAATTTGTACAAAGAAAATGTTAATCACTACAGATGGATTTTCTGGATTTCGAGAGGTGTGAATACGATGAACTGTCTTGCAAATGTGTTCTTCATTCAGAACTCAAACTCACATGTCGTCTGTGGACTAGTGGTCAGGATTCCTAAACAACCCTGGTTCAAGTCCTGCTGCAGGAAAAGATGGTATTACTTTATGTTCATAACTCTGGTATGATGTATCATTTAAAAATCACACAGTTGACAAGAAACACAAAGATATTCAGTTCTGCTGGTTCACACTTAACCGCTAAATTTAGAACAAATGTCAGTTGTAACTTTCACAAGCGTTCAATGCCACAAATTTGCATGTTGAACGTGAGCAGGGCGTGTCCAGGGAGTGGCCTGGGGTGGCCAGTCCATGCTGCCCCATTACCCTAAACTAACTATCTGTCTGGTCCTAAATTTTGAGAAAATGTCAGTTGAAGGAACAGTTTCTTTTGGAGGACTTTAAAGAATAACATTTGGAAGCTTTTTATTATATTTGTATGGGTGCATGTTTTCAGACAGTCTCTCCTGGAAGGCATTCATAGGGTTGCAGTCAGTTGTTCACAGTAAAAGTGACAAAATACTTGTGTGAATAATGAAAAAAAAGAGCTTGAGAGAGAAGTTCAAACCCTGCTTACTTTCTTACTTTTTTATCACTGTGCAAGCTAGCTGTCTGTTTCAGAAAGTAGTGGTGGACTAATGTGTTTCTGCTCTTGTTACAGCGTTACATTAATGTTAGCTTGGCTCTTAAATGCAGTGGAGTAGAAGTATAAAGTAGCATAAGTAGATAATACTCAAGTAAAGTACCTCAAAATTGTTCTTGAGTAAATGTACTTAGTTACTTTCCACCACTGCATAATAAGACACATAAAACACACCTTTACTGTCAGGAAGATAATGAAAACCTCTGCAAAAAACAAAGATGAGTGTCACATTGTGCTTCCACGAGGATCATATTGCACAGCTGTGTAACCCTAACAGTGCATTACTCAGTGTTTAGACCTACAATGTTGTGTTAAAGAGGACATGTGATGTGTGATGGCACAAAGGGAAATGTATACTTGCCATTGTTGCAGCTGAGTGCCTCGTTCGTAGCTCCTCCAGGATCTTCCTCATGTAGCACGTTTGTCAGGCGGCCCGAGGACGCACGCAGTCCAGCTGATGTGCAAATACATCCATCAAACAACCTGTGACTCTGCAGACCCCCACAGGCTGAAGACCTGAGACTCTGAACGATGCAAGCAGTGGTGGAAAGCACATTTACTTTTACTCCACTACATCTCAGAGGGAAATACTGTACTTTTTGCTCTACTAAAAAATCCTTTTTTAAAAGTGAAACTATATTTTTGTGAAGTGTTTTGGGCTCGGAGCTGAGAGCCACAGACAGGAAGTCAGACAGTACTGAGAGACGGACTAACACGCTGCTGGTTTGGGTCTTTTCATGAGATTTGTTGACAATAAGAAATATATATAATATCACCAGCCATAAAGTTTAAAATTGAGATGTATTAAGAATGTCTCCACCTCTAGGTTTTTGTCCCTTGTGGTTAAAGCATTTAATATTTCCTGTGTTACAGCTCCCCCTAGTGGTAAAATATGTACTTATGTTCAGGGTTCACCTCAACACAGGTGTGTGGAAATAGACTACTAATTACACCCTACCCTCTTTGAAATGACCTCCAGGAGCAGCTGTAGTTTGTGTTATGGATTAAGATGTTATCAATTCATCAAATACACATCAAGGACAGTTTACAGGTTTTTTGGAGTACTTCGTCTTGTGTCATGTCTCCAGAGAGGGAGACACAATCGCAAAGAAATTGTACCTCCAACAGTCGGCTGCATATAAAACATACTGTAACAATAGACATTTAAAAAATACACTCACAGTATAAAGTACCAAAAACAAAAAAGACTATGGACAAAATATTGTTTAATGACAAAATTATGCAAAACTTCAAATCTACAAGACAGCAACAAAATACAAACCAAGGTCCCACCTCAGACCGGACAGATAATCAATCATAGTTTAGGATAATGGGGCAGCACGGACTGACCGCTCCCTGGACACGCCCCTGCTTGTGTTCAACATGCAAATTTGTGGCACTGAACACTGACATTTGTTTTAAATTTAGCGGTTACCAACGCAGGAACCAGCAGAACTGAATATCTTTGTGTCTCCCATCAACTGTGTGAATGATACATTATATCAGAATTATGAACATAAAGTAAAGCCATCATTATCTCCTGCAGCAGGACATTGGCCACTGAGGTGAAAACCAGGAACTCTAACCACTAGTCCACTGAGGACACAGGGTTCATGTGAGTTTGACTTCTAAATAAAGACAGTTCATTGCGTTCACACGACTCAAAAGCCCAGAAAGTCTATCTGTAGTGATTAACTTCCACAAACATCCTGTATTTGTGGGGCAAAAAACAAATGACTCCCAGACCAGAAATAGTACTCAGACCACCTGGGTATAAACCAGGACTCCTGACCACTGGACCACATGGGACAACAGTGCAGGGACATCATGTGAATCTTAAATTGATCCGACTCAACAGCCAGAAAGTCCATCAGTTGATTCCTGCAAGAAGCTCCCATCAGGGTCCACATGGAAAAATGAAGCTTTTAGCTCCAACTGGTGGAATAATGGTCCTGATTCAGGATCCACGATCCAGGTCATTCTGCTTATCATGTTTGGACTTTTTGTAAAATTTGCAGGTTGATGAAGATTAATTTCTGCAGATTCTTCCTTCAGTCTGATCTTCTTTCTCTCTCTGAGAGTTTTTCTCTGAACTCCAAATGTATTGATCTTCCGATCTGATCAGAAAGTTCTGGTAGTTCTGCTGGTTCAGAAGCAGCTTTGCTAACAGAAAGGTTGTGGATTCAAATCCTTTCTCCACTTGAAATAAAAATGAGAAGAGTAGTTAGACTCCCAAACCACCTGGGTGGAAAACAGGAGTCCAGACCTCTAGACCATCAGGGACAACTGGAACTGGAGATCTGGTTTTACTTGTGAATGATGAGACAAGCAGCTCAAATAGCTGCTTGTCTGTGTGTGTGTGTGTGTGTGTGTGTGTGTGTGCGTGCGTGTGTTCAAAAAAGCAAAAATCCTTCAAACAAAAACAAATCTCTAAAATCAACAAAAACCGTTAAAACCTGTCGCCAATTTCCACCTTCATCCAATTGCAACTCAGCTGACCTTCAAGGGAGCAAGGAACAAGTAAGTCCAGGTGGGTCGAGCTAGCTGGCTTGATAAAAGCCAGCAGCGAGACGAGTTTTTATTTGTTTATTTATATCAAACAAAGTAAGACAGAAATTATGAATGTTCAAGTGTTTTCAGAACAAAGACAACTCTAAAACCAGGGAAAACAGAAACAGGAAAGTACACACTGACCTTCTTGTGATTCACTTGCAAAGGCCTGGTGTCCAGTGGCGTCGGAATAGCATTCATTTACAATTTCTGTCTGATATCTACTTTAATTACTAATTTTACAGTATCAATGGTACGACATTTTGGGAAATAAATGTATTTTTTTTTGTTGCTAAGAGTGACATTTGAAGATGTCTGTACGGTAAATATAAAGCTGCAGCTGGGAGTTAGCTTAGCATAAAGACTGGAAACAGGGGGAAAGTGCTAGCCTGGCTCTGTCCAAAGTTAAAGCAGCTCTAATGGATATACCTATAATAACAATGTATGAAATGACAGTGTGAAATGTGTCTCTGGTGGTGCATTGATTAGGGAAACATCATAAATCATAATCATCCACTGTGGTAGATGCTCCAGCTGCTCTTCTTCCGTCTCTGCGCACAGCAATCACAAATAATCACACCCTGTTTTCTGTCATCAAGGTCACACACACACACACAGACACACAGACACACAGACGCACACACACACACACACACACACACACACTGCTTTCAAGCCACATTTGATATGCTCGTTGTCTCAGTGCTCTCCTTGGCTCTCAGTGAGGGCCGTACAGAGGACAACACACCCAGGAATAATATGAATAAATGTATATTTTCTCTTTCAGATACACTGTTGTCCTGTTAATGAATGTGTGTCAGTCAGAGGTGAGTAGCTTCTCTAAGAATGTGGTTGATCAGGTTTTCATCTTTCTGCCCCGACTGGTTTGACACATCAAGAGTGGAGGAAAATCTGCTCTGGGAATCACAATAAATCAGCGTCGTCAGCAGTCATTCTGCTGTGGAGTTTTTCCTTTTTCACTTCTTCATCCATCTGCGATCTGGATTTTCAGGAAAGCTGTCAGCGGCAGCATTTTGCCACACATCACGAGGCTGTTGGATCTCTGTGCGTTTGATTACTGGCAGCCTGTTTGAACTGTGAATGAAGAAACCTGGAAAAAAATGGCAGTGAATCTGAGTAAGAACGGCCCTGCTCTCATGGACGCTTATAAAGAAGTGGTGGACGGCAAGTTTCATACAAACTGGTGAGACTTCTCTTACTTCAGAAAATAATCACTTCCTTGTTGACTGAAATCTGTAACCGTTTCATCATGGTACTCTCCTAATATTCTGGTTTTTGTTTACGCCTGTGTGTGTTTTCAGGGCGCTGTTTACTTATGAAGGGAACAGTAATGATATTCGTCTGGCAGGAAAGGGAGGTAAGATCTGATCAAAAGACAACTTTAACTCATGTTTTAAGGTTACTCTTAGTTTTTTACAACTTTCACACACTGAATTTTCACTTCTGGTAATTTACTTAAAGTTGAAGTAACTCAAATCTGTACATTGTAGCCACTTTTATATACTAATTACTATCATACTGATTCTGTCACTAGTGTAACAGTGTAAAGTCTGATCCTTTATGAATTACAGCATCTTGTCACAGTCGTGCCACATTCAGAGCAGCATCAGTGCTGATAAGTCGTACAGTAATTATTGATCTGAGAGGAGACCATGTGAATCATCTGAAACACACACAACAAGCCTCTGTTATGTTACTGTCGTTAATATAAATACATGTATATGTAAATATAATACATGCTAGGAAGTATGCTAATAAGCAATAATATTTGTCACCAACTTAATTTGATGAGTTAAGTGACATTTGGACATTCAGTTAACACAACATTTCACTTTACAACTTAACTTAATATTTTTACTTTCTGGGGCTGAGAACTAAATGAATTTACGTTGACCTTACTTGAAAGTGACATGTACTTAAAATATCAAAAGTAAAAGTACTCATTCTGCAGTAAAATGTCTCCTGACTGATATCTGATTCTCTGACATTATTAGATTGTTAATACTGAAGCATCAATGTTAGAGCAGCATTTTACTGCTGTAGCTGCTCGAGGTGGAGCTAGTTTAACTGCTTTATATACAGTTAGCTAGTTTAGTCCAGTGCTTCCCAACCAAGGGGTCGGGTCCCTCCAAAGGGTCACCAAATAAATGTGAGGTGTTTTTACAGCATGATAAAAGGGCGAAAAAGGACAGTAATTATATTAGAAAACGGTTGTGAAAAATAAAAATGTAAAATAATTTGATTCTCTCTCTCTGTGTGTGTGTGTGTGTGTGTGTGTAGATGGGGGATTAGAGGAGATGGTGGAGGAGCTGAACAGTGGGAAGGTGATGTACGCTTTCTGTCGTGTCCAGGACCCCAACTCTGGTCTGCCCAAATATGTCCTCATAAACTGGGTGAGACACACAACAAATACACACACACACACACACACACACACACACACACACACACACACACACACACACACACACACACACACACACACACACACACACATGAAAAGACAAATACAAAAAGAACATACAAATACAGATATCCTTGGATCAGTTTTGGGGGGTTATGTGTGTTTACGTGTGTGCTTCTGTGCATGATGTGTGTTCTTATACATGTGCACACACAACAGACAGGTGAAGGTGTGAAGGACTCTCGAAAAGGAATGTATGCCAACCATGTGAGCTCAATGGCCAACTTCCTGAAGGTGAGTGTGCTGAAATAAAATGCTAATGTGAATGAAAGTTACCCTGTTGTTTGTTTCTGAAAGAGTAGTTTCCTGTACGTTGTTGTCAGAGAGTTTATATATTAGACACTAAGAGTGAACATATTATAAGCACAAAAATATTAGTGTTATGTAATATTAGTCTCCTCACTTAGACTGAGACTGAAAAAAACATGTTTTTGTAAAAGGTCTAAGATAGCCAATATCTTAAATTAAATATTGTTTCTTTAGGACCAAATGTATAAACTAAAAGTCTACAGTCATGCTTGCAGCTCTGTGAGGCTTTAGATGCAGCGGTGCTTTGAGCTAAATGCTAACGTCAGCATGCTAACATGCTGATGTTTAGCAGGTATAATGTTCACCATGTTAGTTTAATGTGTTAGCATGCTGATTATTAGCACTAAAGTACAGCTGAGGCTGATGGGAATGTCATTAGATTTGCAGGTATTTGTTCATAAACCAAAGTGTTGACTGATGGTGGCGCTAGACGAAAAGTCAGAGGATCACCAAAGTTATCACAGTTCATCCTCTGGGGGACATGAATGTCTGAACCAAATTTCATGACAATCCATCCAATAGTTGTTCAGATATTTCAGTCTGGACCAAAGCAGTGGACCCACAGACGGACATTACCACCTGTAGAGCTGTGCAGCTGGCATGGCTAAAAACCTTCAATTAACCACATAATATGTTATGCCCTAAATTTCAAATCTCCTCTCCACATTGCATGTTGTTTTTGAAAAAATCTTATTTGTTTCTTGTTAACAATTGAAATAAAATTCCCCCAAAATACCCATTTATAGCGTTATCCTCTTATGTGAATTTAGCTCTGTGTGTCACTGAGCAGCACTGACGTGTGTGTGTGTGTGTGTGTGTGTGTGTGTGTGTGACCACAGGGAGCTCATGTCACTATAAACGCCCGGGGAGATGAAGACGTGGAACCGGAGACCATCTTGGAGAAAGTGGGCAAAGCGTCTGGAGGCAACTTTAATTTCCACAAACAAACACAAGAATACAGAGACGCACCCAGAGGACCTGTGGTGAGTCCAGCTACTTTACTGGAGCGTACTCCTGTAACCACTCGAAGCACTCATTCAGGAAAGATGGTGGCTAAACACTGAAAAAGAAACAGTAACTTGAAGCACATGTTTACTTTATTAACATTTAACTGAACCATCTTTCAAAGTCCTGAGCTTTGTGCGTTTCCCATCCCTATGATTTCGCTGCCAGCTACGATTCCTTCAAAATGTATTTAGCACAGATAATTAACAGTCCATAAACGTAACTTCTAGAAGAAAGCGTTGCCCAATGCCATGTGTAGCAGAAGGCCTATTAGACCAAAAACTAAAACAACTTATTTTCTGATATAACAGGGTTCTGTGTATCGCAAGATCAATGCTGTGCAGGAAATTCAACAAACCAAAAAGGACGACTTCTGGGACCAAGCTCAGGTTTCTCTTCATATTTATCATACACGTGACCTGCGTATCTGTAGTTTTATTTAACTCAAGATCAATACAACTCTCTTCTTCAGAGGGATGAAGAAGTGCGTCGACAGGAGGAGAGCGAACGAGCGGAGCAGGAGAGACAGATGTTGGAGAGGGAGAGGAGGGAGATGGAGGAGAAGCAGGCGAAGGAGAGGGAGAGGAAAGCAAAGGAGAGAGCGCAGCAGATTGAACAGGACAAGTAAGTCAAACACAACAAGAACACACACGACCAAAGAATCAAAGCCAGTGATTATTGTGCTTTTTTCTGTTTGTGTATATGGCAGGATTTATCAGAAGCAGAGGGAAGAAGAGGAAAGAGAGAGGGAGCAGCAGCGACAGGTGAGCTGATTTAACAGAAAACAAAAAAACAACTTGGGTCTTATTTTTGTCTGTCAGGAATAATTACGTTGTTAACAAGTTAATATCTGAGAATCTGGGAACCAAAAAGAAATGTGACGTGTCAAGAAACAGGAGCGTTGATCAGAGGAGCTGCTGGTAATAAAAGGCTGCATACGTCTCTAATGTAGGCAGGCGTCTGACCCTGCAGAGCTCTGAAAGGGATCACAGGAAACGTGAATTGAACCCTGAATTTAATGGGAAGTCAGTGTGACGAGATCATGAGACCTCGTTGAAGACCTGGGCCTCATTTCCCAAAAAGCATCTTAAGGCTAAGATGTTAGTAAAAATCCATTTTATTTTACAGTTTGCTAACCCAGCTAAATCAAACGTTACTTTCTTACACTGACTTGCACCCAGGAACATGAATTATAAATCATCAATGGGGCCCTGGGATGTTTTGCTAAGACTGGTGAGGAGGGAGTTGCAGTCGTATAGACGAGATGAAATAAAAGCAGGAATAATCATCTCCATCTCAGCGTGAGACACCATCAGCCCTCAGGGTCGGGTTATGCTCATTCAGAGTTCAAAAGAGATGCATAATTGAATATCATGAATAGAGATTATGGCCAAATCTGTAAAAAAATAAGTCCCAAGTTGTAATAAATCAGAATGATCCTGTTTGAGTCTGTTTACTATGTCCAGATAACATCGTGTGTCTGTTTTAGAACCAGCAGGAAAACCAAAGCAAGAAGACGGGAATCAACTTCGCTGCGTCAGTGCAGAAAGCTAATGTGAGTATGATTGATGAAGTGAACATTTACATGTAAGTTATCTAATCTATTATCATAATGAATTATCTTAATATCATTATAATAACACGTAGAGTTACAAAGTGTGACTGTGTGACTCTCCTGAATAATGAAACGATCACACAGGTTTATGTTCGGACCAAAAGTTTTAATTATAACTTTGTTTCTGAAAATGTTTCCTGTCAGTTTGGTGGACGGCTCTAAATACTACAATACCCATGAGCCTCAGCAGCCGTTGCTATGGAGATTAGTCCAAAACTGCCCAGAATCAGATTTCTTAACAGTGTAATTGTTTGCTATAGTTCACTGTCACATAACAGAATTTGAAGCTCTGTCATTGGATGTTTCTTACTGAAATGCACCCTGGGAGTCGTAGTCTCCTGCAGTCTTTATGTCTATGTTTGATTTTTTGTTAACTGAACACATGGAGTTTGAAAGGCATGAGCGTTTACCAGAGAGAAAGGATCTGATGAAAGAAGCAGTAGAGTTGCATTATGGGAAATGTAGGATCCTGCATGTTTTGAGCTTGACCCATACCAGGGACTAAATGTCCATAAAGTAGGCGGACATGCCTCTGCTGCTTCAATTTAAAATCTGTCTCTTGTATGTCCCCCTACTTTATGGAAGTGCAACACTAAACTGATGATTGATTGATAGATTAATACCCCTTTAAGCTCTCGCTGTCATTCACAGGAGGCCAAATCACTGATTTCTCAGAGATCATTTAATCCCAGAGACATATTCAAGCAGAAGGAGCAGAGCTTCGAGGCCAACGACAGACCGTCTCCTGCTGCACCCAGATCTGGTAAACAACACAAATCCAGCGTAAATAACACTTGAATAAAACATGACGTGATTCACTATATTCATGTTTTCACTCTCTGCCTCTCAGGGAAGCTGCAGAGTCGGTTTCTATCTCAGAAATCCTTTGAGGCAGAAACCCCGGTGCAGCCTCAGCATCCACCTGCTCCAGCTGTGGTCCCGGCCTTTTCCGTGACCCCCCGGTCTCCTGTCAGAGCTGTCTCATCTGTCTCACCTGTGCTGTCTGACTCACGTGCTGCAGCTGTCTCCCACACACCACTGGAGACAACAGGCTCACCTGTTCAAGCTGCAGGTCAGACAATATGATCGATGCTGTAGGGTGGTCGGGTGAATTAGTGTAGATGTCAGCTAGTTCCTCTTGTTTCATGGACAACCAACTACAACACAAGCAATTGACATGAGAATCAGAATTCTTATCTTCTACGATTCTGAATTGATTCTCAGATCCCAAAAATTGATTTTTGTATGTCGTTAATAATGTTTGTTGACGTAACGAAAAAGGACAGTGCAGCACCTCGGAGTTATTTTGTAGCTCATCTTCAAAGAAGGCAAGAATTCGGGTCCATATTGTATCTATAATTTGATATTTAGCTTTGCAAGATGAAAGTGGAGTATTTTGTTAAAACTTTATACACCGTCACGCAGAGACTAATGCTAGCGAAGTGGAGCACCAAAGTCCAGAACAAAGCAAACGAGCCAGCTAACCGACATTATGAAGCTTAAACCAACTCTGGTTGGTTGAAGAAAACAATGTTTGAAAAGAACTTTTGTCAATTATTTACTTCAACTGTTTTGATAACAGATTTGTTGTAATTTCTCATGCAGAAATGCCTGAAACATTTCATGGTTTCAGCTTCTCAAATGTGACTGTTTTGTAGATGTAAACTAGCGATTTGAAGGTGTCAGCTTCAGCTCTGTTTAATAGTGACTATAATGTAGAATAAATGGATTGATCAAGAAAATAACCAGCAGGTTAATACAGAATGAAGGGGCCATTTGTCTGCATTGAGTACTTTTACTTAAGTAACATTTTGCAGGACTTTTACTTGTGACAGAGTATTTTTACAGTGAGGTATTGGTACTTGAACTAAAGTAAAGGATCTGAATACTTCCTCCATCGCTGAACATGCTTCCAAATGAATGCAGTTAACTTTTTAAAGCTAAATGCTTTCACACGCTTTTCTCTACTTTTTTCTCTCCGTGAAATAAAGACCAGTTGGCTTAACTGCCAGTCATGTTTCATACTGTATGTCAGTGGACTATGGACACAAGTGAATTTGTATTTATTGAATCGAGAAAGAATCTCTCCACACTAGTATTTACTGTATAAGATATAAGAAAAATGGTGACTCTGTATCCAGACGTGTCTCTCTTTCTGTCACTGATCCACACAGACGCTGCTTACGCAGAAGAGGAGGAGTGGTCAGATGAGTTTGATGACTATGCAGATGAAGGTATGATGCCCTCTGTTAGCCAATAATATCAGTGGACTCAGTGTTCTTGAGCATTTATATGATCAAAACAGGTTCTTACAACCAAAAGAACTCCTGGAACAGTGGTGGAACGTAACAAAGAACATTTGCTCAAGTACTTAAGTACATATTTAAGGTATCTGTGCTTTACTGTAGTTTTTCCATTTCATGACACTTTTTACTTCATTATATTTATCTCACAGCTGCAGTTACTTTTACAAATTAAGATTTTACATATGAAACATATGAAGAATTTATAAAATATGATGCAACTACCCAACAGTATATACAATTGAGCTCAAACAATTTGTCGATTAATCAATTAGTTGAGTAGTCAATTATTCTGGGACTGTTTTGATAACTGATTAATCATTTAAGTTATTTTTAATGCCAAACATTTAATTATTTCAGCTCCTCAAATGTGAGTTGCTGCTTTTCCTCGTCTTCACTTAGAGGAAACTGAATAATATTGAGGTTTGATGGTCGGACAAAACAAAACATTTAAACATGTCACTTTGAGCTTTGGTAATTGTTACGACATTTGTCACTATTTTCTTACTTTGCAAACCAAACTACAATTGGAATGAGCAAGAAAATAATCAGCAGTAAATATAGTCACAGGGGACATTCTCTGCATTACAGTAAGTACTTTTACTTGATACTTTAAGTACATTTTCCTGATAATTCTCATGTACTTATGTAACATTTTGAATGCTTGTAGTGGAGTATTTTTAGTGGATCCTTTACTAAAGTAAAGGATCTGAAAACTTCCTCCACCACTGTCCTGGAATACAGAATTATTTTACCTTTAATCGCTATAGTTAACTTGTCATGCATTGAGCCATTAATGTCACTAACGCATCTAATCCAAACTCCAGCTCAGGATAATCTGTACGAGGTGTCACATCCGGAGGAGGAGGACCTGTATGAAAACGTTTACCAGCCCCCCCCCACAGTGAGTCCTCTCTCCAGTCATCCAGCAGCCAATACGCTGATTTGCTTTCTTGCTGAGAGTTACATGTTCAGATTGATTCCTCTCTCATGTCTGTACGGTAAGTATGAAGCTACAGCTTAGAGTTAGTTTAGCTTAGCATTAAGACTGGAAGCTGGGAAATGCAACTTGTTTCTGCTGAAAACAAGTGGCCAAAAACTAAAATAAATCAGTTATCGCAGGTGTAAAGCCTTCGACCAGGAATTAGTTCCAGCACGAAACATTTCTCTTTGTGTACGGATTAAACAAACAAGATCTAACATGATAATTAGTTCACTGAACTTTAGGTGTTGGAAGGGGTATGTTTCTAACTGTAGACAGAGCCATGCTAGCAGTTTCCCTCTGCTTCCAGTCTTTATGCTAAGCTAGGCTAACCACATCCTGTCTTCAGCGCTGTACTCGACACACACGAGACATGAGACTGAGATCCGTCTGAACATGTCGAGAAAGAGAATAAGCATATTGAACAGCTCCTTTAAACAGAAACAGAAAGCAGGATCGAGTTTAAAGGAGCTCAAAATGAACTGAACTTTTTTATTATTTGTTTTAAATATTAGGCTGAAGATGCGAAGGCCAGTGGAGAGAACATCTGTGCCAGAGCTCTGTATGACTACCAGGCCGGTACGCACACACACACACACACACACACACACACACAGGTTGATGTTGCTCTTCTCACCGTCACCTGTCCTCCACAGCGGACGACAATGAAATCACCTTCGACCCTGACGACATTATAACCGGGATAGAGATGGTGGATGAGGGTTGGTGGAGGGGTTACGGGCCTGACGGACACTACGGCATGTTCCCCGCCAATTACGTGGAGCTTCTGTAGCTTCCATCACTCTCTTCGTGTTCGTTTTTATAAAACTGAAGAAAAAAAAGGAAACGGATCAAGATAACTCAATATTTCTTTTACATCAACTTGTTTGTCATATTAAAGGTTTGTCAAATGTCACAATCTCTCATTGTTTAACATCACTGTTGTCACAATAAGTCTGGTAGTGTGTGAAGTCTAATGGGAGGAATAAAAAGAAGTCCTTGTGTCTTGCTTGATAAAGAATTCAAATAATCAGTAATTATAGTATCTATCTATTTTATTAGTAATAAGAATTATTATTTATCTTGTCGTGGAATCAAGAAGAGAGAAGTTATTTCTGTTTTTATTAGTCTACAATAAAAAAGTACATTTATTTTTAATACTTTAAGTACATTTTTCCTGATTATACTTCCAACTTTTTGTTATTTAAGTAAAAAATGTCAATGCAGGAGTTTTGCTTGTAGCAGAGTATTTTTACAGTGTGGTATTCGTAAAGTAATAATAAATAAATAAATAAATAATAAAATGTTTGAATAAAAATGATTTAATAACCCGTTTTTAATCAAATTATCTTGTTAAGTTAGAGTTAAATTGGAGGAGGCGCTTACGTCAAAACCGACTGACGAATTGGGTCACCTACGACGTCATAGCCCTGCGACTAGCGACTGGACGTCGAAGAAGGAGAAATGGCTGCAAGGTTACTGCTCCGCTCAGCTTTCCGAGCCGCGAGAACCTGCCGGGCTGCCCCGGTCCCGGCTCTGACCCGCGGCATGGCGGCTGGAGGTGAGGACGAAACCAACGCCGACTCACAAATCCATAAAGACCGATTAGATGTGATTTAAATGAGGGTTTATCCGCAGCAAGGACAGACCGCGGTGACGGCGGAAGAGCTCCCGTGTGCCGCGTCCTTCAACGCAGAACATCAGGCCGAACTCCGTTTAAAAACCTGGCAGTTTAATTAGAAATCGTGTATCGTGTAAACTGTAGAGCTCGTAGGATGAAGACATTTTCCACAATAGAATTAAGCTAAATCTTCCTTCAATACGGCACACATTAAAAATACAAAGGACTGTTTGATATTTAAAATGGTTCATCTCTGTTTCTGTTGTCAAAGCAGTCCTCGACTGAACTTTGTGTGTTCGTCAAGTATGTGATTGTTTAAGTTACTGAATTATGACGGAAGTTTCCATCAAGATTAGATTCTGTGGAAACTCCTGGTGCTGGTGTGGCTGAAATAGTATTAATACAAATATTTGTTAGTGCTTTATTCTCAGTCTCTTAGTAATTCCATAGTTACCCAGAAATACTGTGTAATTCGTATGGATTACGGTGCTAGTTACAGGTAAAATAAAGACATGTTAAATTGGTACACTTCCACCTAATTCATTTCAGTTTATTGTGGGTGCACAGCGGGTCAGCTGAACATGTGAAATTGGCTTCAGGCAAGCATTCAATCCAAGGAATGTGAAAAATAAAGTTTCCAATAATCAGTAATGAATAATGAATGAATATTTACTTGAGTTTAAATTGCTTTTCTTTAAAGAAATTCGGGGTTTTCTATATAATTAGTTACAAAGTTATTTCCAGGAAATTATTCATAAATAACGCACCTGTAAAATGAAGGATTACCGAAGGTTTTTGATGATGTCAATATATACCACGACATGGCACAAGTAGGAAAAATTAAGTAATCAAGTTGATGTTCACTGCATTGAACTGTAAAATCTGTTTTTGTAGAAAGACTTCATGATCTTATCGTGATACGATTCCACTGAAAGGCAGTAGATCGTAATATTGAAGTATTGCCCGTCCCTATTTATTAGATAAAACAATAACTGCCATACCTCCTTTAACAAGTTCTGTATTTGCTTTGTGGTGGTATGTGGCTAACATTATTTGGTCCTTCATCAGGGATCCCCACCGATGAGGAGCAAGCCACAGGACTGGAGAAGAAGATCATGACGGCCATGAAGGAGGGAGCCGTACGGCAGCTCTGTTACTATCAAAGATTACGTTATAATTTTAATTGTCTGTTTTATAATCTGCAAAGGGAAGTCACTTAGATCAGTTTAGACCTGAATTTATCCACTAAAAGTTAAAACAGTGTTGGCACATTGAGTGATTCCACTTATACTGTAGGAGTAAATGTCACCACATAGCAATCACTTATCAATCAAGCGCATCACATTCAGGGGCATAAAGGATTTTCAGACCTGTTTTCAGCGCTTAACAGTCAAATTGCATTCGCCCTTATTGACTAAAGATTCTCAACAGCCAGATCTTTTAAAGCAGACTCAAGTTCACCAGCGTTACACACTTTCTTTTGCTCTCAGTTTATTTCCAGACTAAAGCAAGTTGTGTCAAAACAGCCCGACCATGAGTGGGCACGAGACCACGTCATCGTTTTGCAAAAGCTCTGTTCCCTATACCAGAACTCCAAGATTTATCCTCTTTGGAGAAAAATGCTGTTTTGGTCTGTACGGAGGGCTGAAACAGAGAGAAAAAGATGCATTTGCACTCTCAGGAAACACCCCGCTAAATTGAAAAATTGCAGTGATGCAAACTTTTGCACCCCTAACGGTAATTTGCAGCAAGCTCAGTAAATGCCCCCCCCCCCCATAATTACCATTAAATAGGTTAATTTCATTTATCAGATTTGTTTTTAAGTTACTTGGATATCAGCAGCTTGTAAACTGATTGGTTGGATGATAAAAGTCAAACACTTTCACCTTTTTATTTTAACTTAGTCATGTATGTGTAGTTAGCAGCATATTAGACACAAATGATGCATGGAAATGATTTATAAACAGATTTATGAGTGGATAACAATGAGTTTTATTGATTCTTCAGTGATGATCTTATACAGAAGATCACTAACCTGACCCTCCTCTCTCCTTCAGGATCCCTACAGCATGATGAAGCCAAAAGAGTACGCCGGCTCCAAGGCTGATCCCCACCTCGTTCCCTCCATCACAAACAAGAGGATTGTGGGATGTGTCTGTAAGTTATCTGTTAAATGGGATTAAACACATTTACTTTTTGTTTTACACCTGGTTAGATCAGAGTTCTCAGTGGAGAGACAATCTTTGTAGAATTTAATCCATTTAGCATCAACGCTGACGTGCTGCAGACTGTAGAAGTCACTTTGGCCAGTTGGTGATCAACAGTACTCTCTGGTTTAAACCACCGGATAACAAGACGCAGCAGAGGGAAAATGTGCTCCGCCTCGACTTTTTTCAATACTTTCTGTTTTTATTTAGAAATTCACTCTGCTGACTTCTAAACTGCTCCTTATTTCCTCTCTGCAGGTGAGGAAGACAACACGGCCGTGGTTTGGTTCTGGCTTCATGATGGCGAGGCCCAGCGCTGCCCGTCCTGTGGTTCCCACTACAAACTGGTGGCCCATGAGCTCCCCCACTAACTTACACATAGCTCTGTTATTATAGACATGTATTACACAGCTGTGTGTCTGCACAGCGTTGGCTTCTCTTTGAAATATTCCTCTTACCTTCAGAACGAGGCCAAGACAGATCAGACGGAGACGTTTCCAATCTTCAATCTCCGGGAAAGTTAATTTGTCTTGGAACTTTTTGGTTCCGTCTACTTCCTGGTCTTAAGGCGCGAGTCCTTGTCTGATTAGTCTTTGACTTGTTCTGTCACAGTACTTGATCTACCTGCTAACCTCATCAGTCTTTGCTTTACATGTTACCATTTACAGAGGGATCAGATGTGGTTTGGGACACAACTGTTTGAAACATTTCCTTTAAGCTGCAGTTTACATTGACATGTACTGTACAACGTTACACTCGGTCCACTTACTCCTTTTATTGAACCAATAAAGTCCTCAACTCCTATTTGTCTGCTGTGAACGTGCTTTACTTGTTCTTCAGTTGGCAAGACAGTGAATTCGGCCAAAACCTGCAAAATCACGTATTAATCCAAGAGTTACACTTCAAAAAAGTCAACCGAGGAGTAAAAATAGAGTTCTCTGAAGGCAAAGACTCATTCGTGAACAGACTTACTGAGCGTGAAGAGTCAGTTACTTTTAAAGTCAACTCTAAAGTGACATGATTAATCAGGTGTATGCTCCGATTAGGAACAGCCAATCAGAGACAAGAATTTAACCTACAGCTGTCCTATTGTTAATCCTTATAATTTTATGTAATATGTTCTGCAAGAATGTGATTTTGTAAGTTAAGAATTTATTTGTATTTGTGTGAAATCTTTAAAAATCAGCAGTTAATTGGTGTAATTAACATCTAATACGATTTCTAAGGGATTAAATCGTATAACGGCTGAGATGGAAACGAGAACTTGAACTGCTAGTAGACGGAGCACATGAGGCACATCCTGTAATATTGATAATTTATGACCACGTTAACGAGTTCAGACAATGAAGATGAAGGAAATGTGATGGTAAAATCGCTGGCAGCTTCATTCTTGTTTGCAGCCCTGATAAATGCAGAGAAAGTGGTGTAACATCCTATCAAATATTGAGATCAAATGTAAACAGCAGGCTAAAACAACTCGGTTGCTAATTATTTGTATTAGTCATGATTAATAATCCTTTGTGGTACATATCACTGCTGTTTGTGCTGCGATCTGCTTTTAATAAACTTCAGACACCTTTGCAACTGAGTAAAAGTGAAGGGATTTTTACTTTTTCTTTGAAGTCCAAAGTTTAACTTTTAGTAGTTTTATAAATATGGGTTCAGATCTGTAGTTGATACATGAGAGAAGTGTTTGTTCTGTTGGTGTGTGAGTAAAGGAGGAACAGTAAAGAAGTAGTGTGAGGAGGAAAATGTAGGTGTGTCTGTCACCAGAGGGCGCCAGTTACAAATATACAGTGCATCCGGAAAGTATTCACAGCGCTTCACTTTTTCCACATTTTGTTATGTTACAGCCCTATTCCAAAATGGAATAAATTCATTCTCGTCCTTAAAATTCTACACACAATACCACATAATGACAATGTGAAAAAAAGATTTTTGCAAATTTATTATAAAATAAAAAACTAAGAAATCACATGTACATAAGTATTCACAGCCTTTACTCAATACTTTGTTGATGCAGCAATTACAGCCTCAAGTCTTTTTGAATATGATGCCACAAGCTTGGCACACCCGTCTTTGGGCAGTTTCGCCCATTCCTCTTTGCAGCACCTCTCAAGCTCCATCAGGTTGGATGGGAAGCGTCGGTGCACAGCCATTTTCAGGTATCTCCAGAGATGTTCAATCGGATTCAAGTCTGGGCTCTGGCTGGGCCACTCAAGGACATTTCACAGAGTTGTCCTGAAGCCACTCCTTTGATATCTTGGCTGTGTGCTTAGGGTCGTTGTCCTGCTGAAAGATGAACCGAACAGAGATGGTTGTCCTTCTGGAAGGTTCTCCTCTCTCCACAGAGGAATGCTGTAGCTCTGACAGAGTGACCATCGGTTCTTGGTCACCTCCCTGACTAGAGCCCTTCTCCCCCGATCACTCAGTTTAGACGGCCGGCCAGCTCTAGGAAGAGTCCTGGTGGTTCCAAACTTCTTCCATTTATGGATGATGGAGGCCACTGTGCTAATTGGGACCTTCAAAGCAGTAGATATTTATCTGTACCCTTCCCCAGATTTGTGCCTCGAGACAATCCTGTCTCAGAGGTCTACAGACAATTCCTTTGAATTCCTGCTTGGTTTGTGCTCTGACATGCACTGTCAAGTGTGAGACCTTATATAGACAGGTGTGTGCCTTTCCAAATCATGTCCAATCAACTGAATTTACCACAGGTGGACTCCAATTAAGCTGTAGGAACATCTCAAGGATGATCAGTGGAAACAGGATGCACCTGAGGTCAATTTTGAGCTTCATGGCAAAGGCTGTGAATACTTATGTACATGTGATTTCTTAGTTTTTTATTTTTAATAAATTTGCAAAAATCTCAAAAAAACGTTTTTCACATTGTCATTATGGGGTATTGTGTGTAGAAGTTTGAGGACAAAAATGAATTTATTCCATTTTGGAATAAGGCTGTAACATAACAAAATGTGGAAAAAGTGAAGCGCTGTGAATACTTTCCGGATGCACTGTATTTCACTTCTGCTCCTGTCCTGCTGCTCAATATGTTTGATTGACTACACAGCTGTTGGTTTGATAGTTAATTTCTTATGTCACGTCTCTGTGTTGTAGACACAAGTAACAGAATCCATCTCCATTATATCATGAGGTAAAAGGTACTTTTTTCCCAGCTATAATGTTTTTTCAGGTTAAAACAGTGGACAACTACAAGGACAACTACTTTATATACTACTGGGTAGCTTAACCCATAGAAACACATCATAATTTACTAGGTGAATATATTTTGTATTAATAATCTGAATCTGCAAAGTAAGGCTGTTAAATAAATGTAGTGGAGTGAAAAGTACAACATTTGCCTTAAAAAAATTGTTGTTGAGTAAAAGTAAGAAACATAAAATGGAAATACTCAAGTAATGTACAAGTACCTCGAAATTGCCGTTAAGACCTCAAGCATGTTGAGGTTTATCAGGCTTCACTGGGACACACTTTATTTACTTTTTAAAGATGATTTTTTGGAGCTTTTTGCCTTCATTGCCCACGCTGGAATCCAACCAGTGCCGCTGCTGGAAGGACTCAGCCTTAATGGTACCGCTCCACCAGGTGAGCTACAGGGCTCCCCGGGACACACTGATAATGATAATGAGCCTAATCCATGGATAAGTCGAGCTCAGATTTTGATCATTTGAGATAATTTAAGATAATTTCCACACATTGAACAAATAAACAAGATCAAACATCCAGTATAAGTTACATACTAACATTAGCTAATTAGCAGTAAACACAGTGCAGCTGAGGCTGATGGGAATGTCTGTAGTTCTGCAGGTATTTGGTCATAAACCAAAGTGTTGGAGACATTAACATTTTGACCTGATGATGGCGCTAGATGAAAAGTGAAGGTATCAATCTAATAGTTATTATTAGATAAATGTTTCAGTCTGGACCAAAGTGGTGGCCCCACTATATTGCCATCGCTGCCAGCACGGCTAAGGAAGTTGTAATAAGAAGTAGTTTTGATGTGTAGAAACGGTGAGTGCCTTGGGAGAGATTAGCCATCGACAGACTTCAGAGCAGTAAGACGATGATGAGGAGGGAACAATAACACGGACTCTCGGATACCCTCACACCACTGATCCCTGTGACCTTTACACGCAGACTGCAGGGACTTTAACAGCAGCAGCTCATTGTTCTGTGTCAACACCTTTTATGCACACTGGACCTGATAACCTGCTCCACTACATATGTCACCTAAACACACCCAAGGATCTGTGATATTTGTTCAGTTTAAATGGCCGCCATTCATAAAGCATTAAAAGTAATGATCACTTCTGAAGGTCTCGATTTAAAATGTACATTTTATTCAGCGCTATACAACCATAGAGTGACTCAAGAATACTAAATACAAAACTTATTTCGATATGTTAAAATCTGGTAAAATATAGCAATGCTATACGTTCAGAGTGGCTGTATAAAGTAAAGAAACAGTCTTGAGTTATGAGTTATACTGAATCCTGGAGCAGACTGAGGCTTCTCTTGTCTTTAGCTACATAATAAAACAGACTAATTACACCTTGCCAGTGAATGTTGACCCCATATGTTTTCTGTTTTCCTCTTAAAATAACTTTCCATATGCAAAGTGCTTCACTTCTCTCCGCTTTTAGCAAGAACCTGACTCTACCCTCTTGGCTTCACTGGTAGTGCAGGGGAACGTAAAAACACTCCTAAAACTCACCAAAAGTACAGCAGACTATGAGGGCTGCTAGAAAAGAACTAGCTTGTTGTACATGTTGTCCGTCCACGTCGGAACTTCTTCCATCCCTGTTGATGTTTCCCCTGACAGTGTTTTTCGTACTAAAAAGACTGTAATTTTGAAAGAATCCCACTTGATTTGTGTAACTCTCTCAGACCGCTGGAGCCTCATGATAACTTCAGATAAGCTTATACGTTCTGCACAGAACTGTGGATTTCCTCCCCCATTACTTACATTGACTGTATGTCAGGAAGGGATCTCTTAATGTCCAGGAGGAACAATTACAGCAAGCAAAACCTGTTTCAGTGAACATATGGGCACCTGACTTGAAAAATTGTGAAAAAACATAAAACATGGAAGGAGGCAGCAAAAACAACAGTTGTCATGTCATGTCGCTAACCAGCTCTGTGTATGTGTGGTTTTATTTGTCTTGTGATGGTGACTTCTAGATATGTTGATTTAGTCCTGCAGAACTAGAGAGCAAACAACAAACTACATAAATGAAATATCAGCCTCACTAACTGCCCAGGCAACACGATTTCTCCTCATACAGAGGAGGAGCCCTGAAACCTGCCTGCACTCACACACTGATGCTGACGTCACAGGTGATGAAGTCTGGTTCGGGCTCTGGGGGGGCGGACACTGGAACTGGGCCCAAGACAGTGTCAACAGGGTTTGGTATTATTTTTGCAGCTGTGGCTGGACTTCCTCTAGAGGAACCACTTGGCTCTGCCTTTTGCTTTTCTCGGCGGTGCGACTTGAGATGGCATTCAGAACAAAACGTGGTGGGAAGAAAGCCCAGTGCTTCCAGGTGCAGAAGATGGGCAAGAAAATGTAATTAAAACAAGGATTTCTGTTTCCTTTATGGGCCATATAACCATCTCCTGACTTAGCAGGGACTCATATTTCTTGAATTCATCCACATAGTGCAGTCCAGCTCTGCTCATCCTCATCTGGGGCCAGATGTATAAAGGATGTGTATGCACAGAAACCATGCACCGCCCTTTACAAAGGGAGAGGTAAAAAAAAAGAAGTGAGGTTTAGGTTGTTAGCTGATTTCACTGACGGAGAAATAACTGACCTTGTCTGCAGCTGGATGTGTCCTGTCAACAGTTTGTCTCTTTTATAACGGAGGTCTGTGGAGAAAAGGCTTTTTGGGCTGCAGGGGATTTGGTGATCAGTGATCACTGGAACAAACTGACAGCGAGGCAGAGTGGCGGCGTCATTGTATCCACTTCTCTTAATACTTCCATGTCTTGAACGAGATAAGCGTGTCAAGAAAATGGATGGATGGACACTTAAATGAAGAGTGAGTGCCTCACTTCCAAGAGCAAGAAGCTCGATTTATTTACATGTTTAATGTTGTCTAGATCAGTGATTCCCAACCAGGGGTACCTCTGCAGTTACCAGGGGGTACGTGGAAAACGGTGAAGCTCAGCTAATATGAAGTTAAACTTCAGTTTCACAACTCTGTCCGTCCATGTGCTCCCTTTCCTGATCGTCAAAGTTTTTTGCAGTGAGTCTGTTAATCGACATTTAAACGGTATCAGTGAATTTATTTCCCCCAACGCAGGATTGACCTGCGCTACTGTGTCAGTCTGAATGGTGTATTAGAGAGTTGACAGTAAAGAGATGACAGGAAATAAAGGGAACGACATGCATCAAAGATCCCCAGTTGGACTCAAACCGGGATGTTGCTTTTCATGGTCAGAGCCTGAGGCTGGAACAGGGCTGATCATATATCACTCCTATTTCAGCCTCTCTTCACTGGTTAGCACTGGTAAGCTTTAGAATTGAGTTTAAGATTTTACTCATTCCCTTTAAAGCACTTGCTGCTCCCCTACAAGTCAGGGATCTGGACCTGTTTGACCGTCTGACAAGCAGTTCTGATGAAGCATACTGGTGCCTTTAAAGCCCTAGGCCACCGAGACGCATGAATGAATTTCTCTCTTCTGATCCACATGTACTTCAAAGTATCTTGCTACAGTGCTCACTCAAACCAGGGACCTTGTAGTTACATACACCCTCAACACCCCCGCTCTTTTATTCTGTACTTTTTGGACTTTCTGGTGGACTGGAGGTCTGTAACAGTGAGGACAAGAATGATTTGTCTACAGAAGAAGCTAACTGTGGTTCATCGTCACGGTTGAATAGAAGACTCATCACTTCTTCTCTTTTTGTATTTCTGCTTTTTTTGTTTACTGCTTTTCCAGTCAGTTTTTAACATGCAAACACTTACCCTACAATGCTCAGGGATATGTAAAGGAATACAGCACACATAAACAGCCCTTTCTTTTTGTACTAATGACCTCAACGAGAAACACACTGAATTGTCAAAACTAAGATTAGAACTTCAGTGACATTTGAATTCTTATAACAGTCTAATTAACTATGTTCAGATGTCCATCTCACCAGCACTTGCAGCTTCTCCAGTGGCAATCCATTGTTTCCTTCTGTCACTCACCTCCGCAGCTTCTAGTTTGTGACACTTGACTTATGAAATTCACATGCAGCCTCTTTCACTTTATCCAATGGGCTGTGCAGCTCTCCTCCCACCTTATACTGCTTCTTCCAAGTCTCCATCTTCTTCTTCTGTAGCAGCACTCTCATCTCGACTGTCAGTCAGAGGCTGTTGCTGTCGCTCACTGTGTTACATCTGTGACAGCTAAATGTACCGCGTGGGAACAGCACAGCTGGAGACATCGTGTGGGTGTGCATGATGAGCTTTAAGACCAGTACATTACTTTTGCTCTTTCATCTGGTTGGCTACAACAACAACTTTTCTGTCACCAGCTTTGATATGTCCAAGTGGAAAGAGTATCTTGGGGTTCTTGGATGATTCCTCAACCTTTTCTGTGGACTTCCTCGTATAACATGGCCGCTGAAAATACTCATTTAAGATTAGCTGGCAGTTTTCTGTTCAAATCAACTAAAACATGTCTAGTGTAAGTCAGTAAACTATCTGTACAGTCACTTTATTATACTGACTCTGGTCCCAGTCTATAGTGTTGAGGAAATCCAACCAGACGTCTTCTTCTTCGCCAACATTTTACCGCAATTGCCGCATGCCAAAATATCTGTCAGCTTGTTTGCTCACTTGACGTCAATTCAGTTATATTAAAAATGCCAATCGCCAATCGCAGTCAAATATTGTGATCGTCATTTCCGGTAAGTACACAGATGACATCTAAGATGGTATCGACACCTTTATCAACCATCTGGGGACTTGATTTGAGTGCTAGAGATGGCTCAATCAATTTGAGTTAAGTACAGCTAATTGATCAACAAGATATCACAGTTCAAAATGAATCTACGGTCCAGTTAACAAGACCATTAAAGGGTTAAGGATGATGATTGTTGCTGTTTTGCCAGTGCACATTTTGTGAGTGAAAATATGTGCAGCCTACTGTGTAGTTTTGTGAGCTTTCTCCATATATCCTCCTCAAAGAATTCAGCTCTCTTTTAACCTTGTCCTCATTTTGATGTATCAATTTCTGCCCATTTCTTCTGAAGGAAAACCATTTTTGCTTTCCTGTCTCCTCTCTTCTGTAAGTAATGGTAAACTGATGTTAATGAGAAGAGGAAGAGCTTAAACATCATGAACCAGAGAAGACATCCTGGGTAATTAAGCATAACTTGTGCTTTCACAAACAAACGATAAGACACTGAGACCGTCACATAAACATCCGTGCATGGAGCAGGGATTAGAAAGGAAGTGTGGGCGACATAGATAATTGAGCATCACTGTGCTTTCGGTCACCATAGAAACCCTATCTCACGAGGCGTTATGGTGTTTCTGAAGGCTCTTAAGTTCCAGCAGCTCATTGCATGGTCACAGAAAGTCATTAGAGACGCTACAGTGAGGAACTGGATGTCAGCACCGGCCAGAAAGAGAGCATATTTATCCATTTGGTAGCACCTTGGGTAAAAGCCTCTGCTTGAATTTGCATCCAGGAGTAGTATCAGTAGTAAAAATACACAAGTATTATCAGCTACATTTAGTTAAAGTATCAGTAGTAAAACTACTTAAGTATTATCAGCTTCATGCAGTAAAAGTACTCGTTCTGCAGTAAAATGTCTCCTGTGACTGATATCTGATTCTCTCTGACATTTTTAGATTGTTAATACTGAAGCATCAATGTCAGAGCAGCATTTTACTGCTGTAGCTGCTCGAGGTGGAGCTAGTTTTAACTACTTTATATACAGTTAGCTAGTTTTAAAGCTGGGGTAGGCAGTTTTCTTTTGGCGTCACTGGGCAAAAATGCCATATTAACCGTGCAGCAAATTGTAATTCAAGTGGTCTGAGAGCAGACCTCCACTTCAGCCCCCCCTCTTGCCTGTTTTCAGGCTTCAGAAAATCTATCCCATGACGGGAGACTTTAGCCAATCACAGGTTATTTCAGAGAGACGGTGTGTTCGTATTGGCTGAGCTACAAGAACAGATGTGTGTACACGTCTCTTCAGACGGTGAAAACCTGATTCAGTGGAGGAAAATCCTGAAACTTGTGATAAATGTCCAACACCTCCTTTGCCTACAGCGGCGTATAGAACAAAACAACACGTCCCGGCTCCACACGGAGCTTCAGGCTCATTATGTTGATGCCATGGCGCTCATAACGACGAGTGGCAAAGAGGCCTGATGACAAACAGTGGGGAGTAACTTTGAGGGGGACAGTGGTGTGTGTGTGGTGTACCAGCCTCTCTTCCCGCTGCTGGACGGCGTTGCAGCTGCCTCTGAAGCCTGGGGCGCTCTGCTCTGCGGCCGTGAAGCGCTGGAGGGGCGTCTTTGAGAAAACAAGTCACGGCGGGAGGGACCGCGGTCTCTGTGAGGCTCACACCGTGGAGAGCGAGCCCTACGAGGGATACAGTTTCACTGGGGAACCGACTCCTTCTGCTGCTGGTCAAACTCGTGGGTTTGGTGGGAGGGGCTTAGCGGAGTGATACGAGGCAGCGGAGAGAGAGGAGGAAGGTTTTGCACAGGTTGCACAGATTCTGCCTACCCCAGCTTTAAGACTTCATATACAGTTAGCTAGTTTTAACTGCTTTATATACAGTTAGTTAGTTTTAATTACTTTCTGCAGTTAGCTAGTATAGTTCCCAACCAAGAACATTAAGAAATAGTTATTGGCTGGTATTCATCCATTCAGATTTGACCCTGTGTGTTTGAAGCCATGTGATTGCCTGAGCTTCACATGTGTGCCTATGAACAGTTAGTTAGACAACCAAACTGTTGCTCCAGTATTATGACAGCAAACTTTGCAGTTCATCTCTTTGGCAGGAGATGAAGAGAAACGTCTGGATACTGGGAGGCAATTAATCCGCAAGCATCAGTATCATAAACAGTCATGAGCAATGGCATCATAAGCAAAAGGAAATATGGCACTCTAAAGATAAGACACCTACCAACATTTCACGTGAGGCTCATGGACTCCCAAACTTCAATGCTGGTTTTACCTTTGAGTTATTTCAAGTCAGCGCTGGTCAGCACTGTGAGAAAAGCTTTCAGTCAACACAGACTGCTTCCTAATGTCCCTGAGGAGGTTCACAGCATGCTGTTACACCCAATTTAAGCTCCTGTCAGACCAAGGTACAAACATTTATCACAGAGAAATGGATTTAGAGAGGCCTTGGCAGACTTTACCCCTGAGTTTAAAAAAGAGAAATCAAAAACCACATTTCATTTCATTTCTTCACATGCGTTTTACTTTGGGGGACTCGTGTTTTGCTCCGATCAAACATGCTCTCTGCACTTTTGTGAGCTGCCAGTCAGGAGAAATTTCAGCCATGCTGCCACGGCACTACAGGCTTTAAGTCAAGTACTAAACCTTTATTTCAGACAGACAGCTCATAAAGTTTGATGAGAAAAGGTAAAATGTAATTAGCTTTGGTGTTTCAACTTTGTGTCTCTTTCAGTCCCTGTGAAGAATATTGAGCAGCAGATGAGACCACAGGGAGCGATGACTGCCAAGCGATTCGGCTGCAGGAAGCTGCTAATGAAGTGGAGATAACTCACAGAAAAGTATAAAACACTCTAAAGGAACGTAGTAAAGCAGGTGGATCAACAGCAGCAGCAGCAGCTTTTTAATCATGTATCAACAAGCTGACATCAAATGTCCAGTCAAATGTGTCTTCATCCATGAAATCTTTTCTCTTGTAAAATGGAAAAATACTGTTTACCTTTGTGTCGCTTGCTGAGGTTTGTTTTTTGGAGGATTGTGGATTTCACCTTGCTGATAACAGCATAGAGCAGTCAGTCAGTGTGGTTTAGCCATAAAACTGGAATAATGTTCATTGAAAAAAAAAAGGTGTTTTAGTTTATAATTTTTAATGACATTTCAAAAAGTAAAATCCTTTTGACCATCTCAGTGTAATTTCACACCAATGTACAGGCTCCTGACATGCCACTACTGGCAGCTTGTTAACGTCCACCCTCAAAACCATAGGTGTCATTTACACTGTGGGACGTCACCACTTTTTGAAATGACTGATTTTCTCCGCATCACTTTTTAAAAGCATATTTTGTTAAAATTGTTCTGAAAAAAAGCTTACACTAAGAAATGTTAACTAACAAATGAGAATGCTTTGAGAAGGTTTATTTGCACAATAAGAAAACATACAACGTGAATATGGAAGAAACAAATGTGCATTGACCAATGATGCAGATGGATGATAATGTTACTGCTCCCGTTCATTGTCGACTCTGTAGTAGCCGAGGCTCCGCCCTTTTGATGCGCCGTTATGCAATTTTTTTCCCGACCGACTCTAATTATCTACTCTGGCCTCATACCAATCCCCCAATTACATCACCTAAAATCGCATTATGTTGACGACCGTTTAAAAAATGTTTTTTCATCTGAGCCCTTATGTCCCAACATTTTTCAACACAGAGAATCTTTTCTTCAACCAGAATTTGTCGATTAAAACTGGACTAAATTTCGTAGAGTTTATAACTTTTACTTTAATGGCTTATGAATGACTGCATTTTCATCTTGTCACAGGATCTACAGGACGTGTCTCTTTGCAAAAGTGAATTAAAAGCAGATTCACTTTTCACACTTTTCTACATGTATTACAGTGTTACTGCACGCGTTCACAAGTGCAGCGCGGTGGCTTGTTTACTTCCACCTATTGACTCCCGTTCATCTGATCAACAGTTTACTACACTGATGTTACTTATTTGATCTGGTGGTGTCAGACACCTGCAGCTCTGTGCTGTCTGAGGTCAACAGTATAGAGTCGGAGGTTAAACAGGAGCAAAGAGAAAGGATGAGACATTTACGAGCTGAAGTCATAGATGTTACACAAACAAAATCTTTAACCAGCTCAACTTCTCGACAGGCACCAGCCTTGTCTCCCATCATCCTTTACTCCTGTCTCTCTCTTGTCTTCTTAATGGAGCGTGAGTTATCTTGCCTGCAGGCTGATGCAGCTGACACCCCGTCACCGTCTGGAGATCCAGCCGTCCAGGCAGACCAGTCGGAGGTTCTTTTGGAATCTCTTCTGGGTCAAAGCACCGCGGAGCTCCAGGGGCTGTTGCAGAGAGAGTTTGATATATGTTGGACAGTCAGCCTGCCTTTCTCTCACCCTGCTGTCAGATGTGGGGAGCTGCAGAGGGAAACAGGAGATATCACTTCATGTGTGTTGTGTATGTGAGTTTATCACATTTGGAGCCTCTTTCACATGAGGAGAAATTCACATACAGTTCAGGAACATGTGTTTTACACTTGTAATAATTTCATGATAGAGGCACACGAGATCTTCAGACATTTCACAGATGAAATGTAAGAAATCCTATGAAAAATTAAGATTCACATGTAAAAGTTTTATATATTCAGACATGTTATTCCACATATGAAATGTCCCAAAACCACATACTCCTGTAGGTGAATTTGTTGTAAAAGTTCACGTTTTTGTGCCCCAAGTTCTTCCACTCTGATTACATTTTTTAATCAATATAACGACAAATGTTCACGTTGAACATATTAAATATTGACAGCAACATCTGCTTTTCTGTTCTTTTTTCTGGTTATGTTTAGACGACAAACAACTAACACTGAGGATTGTGGTCTTTATTAAATATTGAAAAAGTGAAACACTTTTTCCTGGTTGCAGCTTGTCAGATGTGAAGATTTGCTGCTTTTCCTTTGAATGATGTTAATGATGTTAATGTTGTTAATAATGTTGAGGTTTGGACTGTTGGTTGTGAAGGAGTCACTTTGGGCTCTGACTCATTGTGATCAATCAATCAATCAATCAATGGATTAATGGAGAAAAGAATCAGCAGATGAATCCAGAATGAATCATTAGATACAAACTAGTTGAAAATGAGCTCCAACAGTAAAATCCTGCTTTTCCATGAATGATGAGGAAGAATCATCTAATGAGATCAGATAGAACATTTACTGCTTTAATACTCAACACTACACTTTACTGATTATACTTACTGAAGTAACAGAGTATTTTTACAGTGTGGTATTAGTACTTTTACTTTAGTAAAGGATCTGAGTACTTCCTCCACCTCTGCATGAAGGTCATGCTAACTTTGCACTCACCTACACTAGTTAATGTATATGTATTCAATCTTTCTTTACTCAATTAATTAATTTATACCTTGTTTTTTTCATTCTTAATATATGTTTTTGTTGTTAGATAACAGATCTGTTGAATAATAAGTGGGACTTGAGTCAAGGATCTTTTATCTGTTTCCTCAGTAAAAGAAAATGAAGAGCAAAGTGGGAGCTGAGTGTCACAGAGGGGTGTATCCTGAGAGGAAAGAGGAAGCTGCGTCTCTGTTCCTGTAATTTACATGCAAATCATCTGTTATTGTGCAGGAGACGGGACAGACGGGTATAATGATCCTGACAGGGGTGGACAAAATAACAGGAACACCAGTCCAATGCAAAAACCCTGCAAGAAATTCTACAATACACTTTACAATACAGTACACAAAAATGTGAGTAGGTACTAAGAAACTTGATGATTTATAGCTCCTGAATAACTTGGAATTGATGATGATTGATGATTAATGATGAGTTTCTAGAGAACAGATTGGGAGATACTATATTAACGAATCATCAGGTAATGATTAGTTCACGAGTATCTGTGAATCAGATTAATGACCACTTCCTTCACAAGTCATTCCTGATTGGCTCTGAACTAGAAGCCGCTCACTCATTACTAATGACTTAATAATTAAAATAATTAAAATTATTACAGGTAAAGTGGTGCATCATAGTGAGTAACATAATCTTTCATTACTTCATGATTAGGAAGTATTTGATTGGACTTTAATAGCTGTTAGACACTGATATCGCCACAGCGGCTGAACGGATTTTTACCATTCAAACTGAATTTGAAACGTCCATCTCTCTTCGTTCTTTTGCAGTTTGAACTGTGAAGCCCTTTAACTGATAGTCCTTTGACATAGGAGCCCGTGTGATTGTCACATCTACAGTCTCGGCCTACAGAGAGCTCTCAGTGGGGCTTCTTATCATCATCACACGTGTGTCCATCTTGTTGTCTGACTTTGCATTATTGTCGATGTTGACCGGGCATGTCCGGACAGTGAAAATACTAGTTTCAGCAGAAGTCCTTAATTTGATTCTTTTGTACTTTTTTTAAATTATCAGTCAGTAGTGTTAGTGTTGATTTAAAACATAACATAAACATAAACCTTAATACATGAAACTAACAGAAATGTCGTATTTCCATCGTTTGAGGTTGTTGAATTAGCGCCACCAGCTGTTTATATCGATGCGCCCAGTTTCTAACATTTGCGTGACAATAGTGGATGGAAACACACATTAATTAGCATTGTCTTTTGCAGATTTTCTGCTAATTCGGTAAATTTTGCACTATATTTGGATGGAAACTGGACTTAAGACGGCAGACTCTGACGGTGGCCATTCGTAACAGCTGTAGCTGCCAGACATCAAGTTTATTGCAAAAATATATTGGAGATTGTAGACAAGTGTCTGTCAGTGCTTAATAACTCCATATATTGGGATTATTGCAAGATATCATTGTTATATGCTCTGGAAAACATTTGTATCTGAAGATCTTCAGAGAAAGATGGATGAGAGGAAGCAGTAAATAGAAGATCACTCCTCGAGTCCCGGGCTTTAGCCGGGCCTCCCAGTGATTCGGAGGACTGTAGATGGTTCCTCCTGTTTCACAGCTCCCCGAAGAGAACAAAAACATGAACCTGGACGCTTCAGTCTTTCATTTGGAAAAGTGAACATCCAAGGCTCTAACTGAATTTATTGTCTCTATTTTTAAGAAGGGTGGATTGAAAGTTCATAACTTCACGTAGTTTTATTCGGCTGCACAAGGACGGAAATGTTCTGGTTTTCAGATGATCCTGCTGTTCACTAAGATAAAATGGAAAATAGGGTGGCTGTGGCTCAGGAGGCAGAGTAGGTCGTCCACTGATTATAGGGTTGGGCCGTGACATTTTCAGTGAGGAGGTCTTAAATTTTATTCTTATTTACTTTGATGATCTTCAAACAAGACTAACAGTTTGTGAGTGTTCTGTTGATGCACACAATCCTCCCACCATGCAATGCACAAAGGAAATAAAGTCTTAAATCTTAAGAAATCAGTCTGCCTTCTCTTTGGGAAGTTTAATTGACAGTGTCATTGCAAATTAAAGTATGTAGATGTTTTGTAAACTAACTGCTTCAACACTGTGATAATTAGGGTGTGGTATTTACTGTATAGAATGAGTAAGAGGTGTGGATGTAGGAAAGAGCTTAAGAGGCTATGTGGCTGTATTTTGTACAGCACTTACTAACATCCGATAGTTGTTGAGACATCTCACTTAAAACCACAAATGTGAACCTGGTGCTAGAGGAAAATTCGGAGGATCACCAAAGTCAGAGGGATTTGTCCTCTGGGGAACATGAATGTCTGCACGAAATTTCAGTTGAGTCGAGAGATGACAAGAGACAAGAGGAGAGGTGGGGAACGATACGTAGACATGATCAGTTGTACATGTCCATATAATAATAAAACCTCTATAATTATGTTTTATAACTTTATTTCTTAATGCTTTCACTGACATTAATACTTTTCTATAATCTATGAATGAATGATCCATCTTCGTGCTCTGCTTGGAGAATGATCTCTCTTATAATTTCATATTTATTGTTGTTTGTTATTGTTGTTTGTTTTTGTCACATTTGGTATTGTTTCATTAGCTATTAGTTATTTTTGTTAAATGTTTTGTCTAATTGTGCTCATATTGTATTATTGTCATTGAGGACTCGAGATCATCCCAAGAGGTTATTCCTACAAAAGAACTTCCAATCATCCTCTGGTGTTCCTGATGGTCCAGGATCCCTTAACTATTAACAAGGAAATCCTTTGCAAACAGAAGACTACAGCTCGGTGCAGCAATTATTGATACCTCAGAGACAAATCAATACAGCTTTAAATCAGCCAATAAATATATTCAACAACATATATATATTTATATGTATTTATAAAGCCCTCAGTGGTAAATCATTGAACATGAGGAACATGAGGAACAGAGGAACGTTTGCAGAATTGATTCGCAGTCATTACGACCACTTACCATAAACCTCCAGGATCCAAGGTGGAGCTGAGGAAGCATATTTTATGTCACTATTTACACTTCACCTCGCTGCACTGAGGAGTCGCCCAACACCAACCGCCGTACAGCTGGAGGCCTGGAGGCCTGGAGGCCTGGAAGCAGACCTGCAGGAGCGAGCAGACACATGACTGTATCTGGGCTCACTGTACAATCACCCTCTGGCAGTATTCATACAGCAGCTGCACCTGAGAAATTACACATTACAGATATACACACATACAGAGAAGTATGTGTACTTGCATGCAGTGCTGGGAGAGCTGGAAAGCACCACGGAGCTAAAGCCTTAATCTTTCATTCAGTTTGAGTTTGAGAAGTGCCGCTGGCTATAAAGGAGTTTTTTCCCTCTCTTTTCTCTCTCTCTCCCTCTTCACTTCTTCCTTCAAGGATTTTCTGAAAGTTTTCAACTCCGCCTGGACCCGGGTCTTCAGAAAGTGTCCTCCCGACAGCGAGGCTCTGCTGCAGTTCCACATGGATGACAGTAATATTATGAAGTTGTTGCTCCTCCAGAAATTCACTTCAGTCCACTTTACAGTTTTAATTGGTTTTACTGGAACATGTCAGCACTAAATTAATATTACATCTTCCTGTGTAAATGGCCACAGGGATAATGAGCAAAGAGTCGGCTACAAATATCTGATCTGCATTAAAGCTCAGCTCTGTCGGTAATTGCACCCTCAGCTCCAGCCTCTCCTTTGTGGTTATTAGTGGGGGGTCAAACACCTCAGGGGGCTGTGGGGAGACGGGGGACACTGATGGACCACCGCTCAGTGTAGCATGGATAGCAATGCCCCCAGTATTAGCATACGTACATTTGTGTCACAGAGGTAACCATCAATTTCTCTAAAAGACAGCTAATTAAACCCAGAAGGTCGTTTAAAAACACTTACTGATGTTCTGATGGTATTTTCAGAATCCCCAAAGACTCTACTAACCATCTGGATTTAAACAATATTACATCTGCTGAATTATAAAAAACATTTTTAACCAAACTGTGTCTCTGTTTCCAAAAACAAAGATGGCAGCTCGCCAGCTACCAGGATGAAACATGAATACAGACCAAACACGTGCAGCAGCTTCTCACAACATTTAAATTAATTTCCGATGAGCTTTGTCTGCCTGTATCACTGCAGCTGGTGTCTCTAACCAGCAGTCAGTCAGTTTACTGGAGAATAAGACAGAGACACTGAACTCGTCCACTCGGAGCGGACGGATGAAGCCATCCATCTTTTTTTCTTGGACGGAGCCTTGGTCTCTGACTCAGACGTGCCGATCCTCATCTCGACTGCGTCACACTGCAAACCTCTCCAGCACACACCGAAGGTCTCCGAGCGGAGGAAGGACACATTCATCAACCAAGAGCAGGCATACTATCTTTTATGTTATGTTCAATAATCACAGTGTCAAAAACAGAGAAGGAAATCACTTCTAACTCCTAATTTCAGAACGAGAGGTGAAAACATTCATCAACGTTATTAACTGGTGAAATGACTCCTATCTGTGCTGATATTTAGAGGAGATCCTAACCTGTCACACAGAGATATAATAACACACACACATCCCTGTGGGAGGAGAGATGTTATTCACTGATGATAGAAGCCGTGTTTCCATAAACGCATTTTGAAGTATCACATTAGAAAAGCTGTATGGAAATGACAAAATACGCTCGCTTGAGGTGTTTTTTGTCAGAAAAGAGTTGATGATCTAAATGGGATATGGAAACGCCTTTGCTGAATAAGTTCTGACGTAGCGAACATTTAACTCTCACATGACTGATCAGCTGTTTCTGCATTCATTTGTCTTCGTCTGCGGACAGCATGAAACATGGCCGACACCAGCTGACATGAAGGAGCAACTCAAACAGATTCCTGAGGAGCTCTCTCCATGTTTCTCCTGTAGATGGTCAGATGGCCGAGGAGACTTGTTTTGTTTCCGGTTCTTCTTCTCTTTTACTGGTGGATTACAGCTGTGTGTAAAGCGTAGCCTCTACCGCCACCTTCTGACCAAACTACGCTTTGCAACGAGCCGAGTTTATTCGCTCCAAACCAGCTGATGGAAACGCTCCTAATTCACAATTCACAGTAATTAATTTATTTCTCCATCCGTCCGTCTCTCACATTAACGTTTAGTTTGACTTTTTATTTAGTTTCAGTCTTGTTTTCGTTGTGGAAAAAGCGAATATTTTTCATCACAGTTTTTCGGTGAGGAAATGAACACTGGCAGGAGGCTTCATAAATAACTAAGTCGTACTCTGAGGTAGAGCTGGTGTCAGTCCTGGTTTATCGTTCAGAGGAGATTCCCAGGAGAGACTCTGAGGCAGTAAATACAGGCCCAGATTCCTCTCTCTGTGTCCTGTGGTCAGCTTTTTGGTCACGAGTGTGGTCATGTTGACTTATCCCACTAACAAAGTACGGCCTGTTAAGCGTGAGACTTGACACCTTGCTAATATTTGTACAAAAGAAAACAGAAACATTATCTAACAACCAGTGAGCTGAAATACAAACCTGACAAATGCCTGGAAATACACATGCATACAAATGTTCACACATAAACACTTGTACATATTTTCACATCATAGATACACGACGCCCAAACTCGGCTCTCGCTGATAAGCAGGTCGGTCTGCAATTACTGCAAATGGTCTCCATGACAACAGCTTTTTCCTGACAGGTCCCAACTTTGATGCTGCGATCACCGGGGCTGCCTCAGCACACCAGCTAACAAGGCTGCGGTTGAAGTCTGTGTGTGTGTGTGTGTGTGTGGGTGTGCACAGTGGGGGATTGTAAGGTGAGATAAAGTAGGAAAGTGTGGGTTCACTGACAGAAACTGTCTCCTCTATTCTTCTCACTCTCTCTCAGAGCCAACGAGAGGTAACGTGAACAGCAACAGACAGGTTTGTTTGGCTGAGTGAATAATTGATTGTAAATTTGGACCATGAGCCGCACTAATTGATAGTACATTCTGACTAAGATCGGCTACATCAGAATATCAAAAAACAGCAGCTGCATGTGTTGGATTTCTAGCTCCGCGATCACTGACATTGTGAGGATTAAAGCTTTGTAATTATCTCATTTTATCCAGAAAGAATTGATTACACGGCTGAAAAGCCACATCTGCAAATTTAAAAAGTTGCATTTCTCTGTTTGGTTGGTGATACAGACAGTAATTAAAAGTGAGCTCAGTGCTCATAATGAGGCTAAAGCTGCATGTGACAAACAGAGACGGCTGCACACACACACACACACTTATTCAACTAATAAAATACAGTACTTAAGTACAAATTTGAGGTACTTGTACTTTACTTGAGTCTCATCTCAGATTGTACTTTTTACTACATTTATCTCACAGCTTTAGTTACTTTACAAATTAAGATTTTTACAAACAAAACACACGAAGAGTTTATCAAATATGATGCTTTGTTATAAATTTAGCAGTAAAATCATTTCCTGGTTGCAGCTTCTCAGATTTGCTGCTTTTCCTTTGAATGATGTTAATGTTGTTAATAATGTTGAGGTTTGGACTGTTGGTTGTGAAGGAGTCACTTTGGGCTCTGGCTCATTGTGATCAATCAATCAATCAGTCAATCAATCAATGGATTAATGGAGAAAAGAATCAGCAGATGAATCCAGAATGAATCATTAGATACAAACTAGTTGAAAATGAGCTCCAACAGTAAAATCCTGCTTTTCCATGAATAATGAGGAAGAATCATCTAATGAGATCAGATAGAACATTTACTGCTTTAATACTCAACACTACACTTTACTGATTATACTTACTGAAGTAACAGAGTATTTTTTACAGTGTGGTATTAATACTTTTACTCAAGTAAAGGATCTGAATACTTCCTCCACCGCTGGACAAACTGGGACACGTGAAACAAATCAGGACAATCAACTGAAGAGGCCACAAGTCGACATAATCAAGAAATCAACCAGTACAAACCAGAAAAATACAGAACAAAAGGCAAAATAGAAAACACATTCAAAGAAAATGAATCCACAATATGAATCTCTATCTGTGCAGCAGACAGACAGTTAGAGACTAGCTGGTGAACATAGTGGAGCATTTAGTAGCTAAAGAGCCAGATGTTTCCCTCAGGAGCTGGTGGAGACCAAAACAGCGTCTGCCCGGCTTTAGATCGGCCTCTTCAGCTGATCGCCCTGATTAGTTGCACCTGTCCCAGTTAGTTTGCCGAAACGTTGATCTTCATTTTGAAATAAAGCATCGGGGTTATGAGTGTGCTGCTTTCCTGTTATTGTCACTAGAATATGTGTGTTTTCCCTCAGTTTGCCCACATAAACCATAAAATATGCCGTGGCTGGTAAGAGAGTCACAGCCTGGCAGCTTACATAACAAAATGTTAAATTGTGCAAACTAAACAAGAGATTGCTGAGGTAAAACTTTGTGAAGATAAAAGCAAAAACAATCACATTTGGCTGCAGGAAGCTAACTGAAGACACCGACATGATGCTGCTGATGGAGATAATGACGCATCACAAGAGGAGCTCAGGTGAACCTGCACTTTGTTTTAGGCAGAGACATATTTTCTGTTGCATGCTGACTTTCTGCTGTGTAAAAACAAGAAACAGCTCTGTTCTCAAAGTTACAGACAGCTTGTGTTATCTGCTTTATATTGTCATGTTTCTTTGCTTCTTATTTATATTATTTGTGTTTTACAGTAAATTAATGATGCATTAAGTGTTTGTATGGTGAGTGACAGTTCACGCGTCCCTTTTTCAATTTAACACTTCACAGCATCAACTCGATGTCCATCCCAGAAATGTATTTGTGGATACTCTCCAGTGGGCTGAATGCATGACAGGCCATGTAATTCAACCAACACACAGCCTCATGGGAGCTGCCTCCGATTACTGCCCATCATTACAGTCTGCAGCTCCGGCGGAAATTGGCTTTCTAAGACTTGTATTGTTTTCTGAGTATGTGTGTGTGTGTGTGTGTGTGTGTGTGTCAGTGACAGACCAGTCAATGACCAAATAATTGCTTTTTAGAGGGGAGAAGTAGCTCACATTACAATGCATCTTAAAAAGTCAAGAGCCTGTCATTTCCACAGCCGAGCACGCCGGAGAAGATGATCATTAAAGAGGCGGCTTTCTAACAGCACTCTGCGATCGCTGTGTAATATTGATCAGGCTGTGAACACCAGGACGCCACTTCAGAGCCTCTCTCTCATGTATGATGATCACATGGGGATTTCTGACAGACTTTAGTCTTGATTCACTCCGTGACTATGTTTACATGCACACTAATTTTACACTATTATGACAATATTCCGAATTCCATATTCCATATTACATACATACATATATTACATATTTCATTTGGATATTATGGATATGGTTTTAGCAGCGTTCTTTGGACATGTATACAGCTCGTTCACGGCCTCTTCCTGTTTCCGGTCAGCTCTGTGCTGGAAACAAACCACCCAGCCAACAGTTAGCAGGGCTGAGGTAGAGATGCAGGCACAGAAGAAAAGAGAAGGAGAAACACAGCTACTGTTAAACATGATGAAAGACTTGGAGATCAACAGGTTTCTGGATATGAGCAAATATCACAACGCCGACCTTTTCAAGAAGGTGGTTGAATGAATGTTGTGTTAACGAACGAATATTAGTGGAATATTCATTTTCATTAGCCATGTAAACAGCTTAGTAGGAGTATTGTCTTTTTAGGAAAATGAGGGCAAAAACCAGAATCTTCTGTGAATGTAAACGTAGTCAATGACTGACGGAGCCATCACCCTTCTATTAAAGGGAGCAGTGACTTCCTGGAGCATCGACTGTTGGTTGGAAACATGAAACGTCCACCATTTTTATATTGAGTTCATTCTACATTTCATTGTGCTTACTTAATAAATTAAACAAAATACAGGTAGACCTCTCAGCCTCACACAGACTTCCTGTTCGGGCGATGGCTGTGATGACGGACTGGTTACCTGGAGGTTTGTTTACAACATGCCTGAACGTCCGACTGCTCGTGTTTCTGACCCATCAGACTTCTTCTCTTTTGTCACCATATTCACAGATCTCAGATATTAATTTGAGCACAATATTATTATTATTATTATTAATAGAAATGATGGACAAGACTATGACAATAAGATCCCAAGTTATAATAAACTGGAGTAATTTTTTAAAGTTAGGTACTGCTACCATAAAACCACTACAACTATTTCTTTAAGACTCCCGTCATCCTCCACTCTCAGGTTTATTATCATCTCTCTCAAGATGCTTTTACCTTCAACAGCTCTGACATTATCAGAGATGGACCTTTTCCAATTTTCTTTGACATTATCAAAAATGGCCATTTTCGGACAATTCGTGTCTTTTTGATCTCAAAATATCAATTTGCCGTCAGTCTGTGGGGCTCAGTGGAAACCTGTGTCAGGCTTCGGGAAAGAGCAAATCTTCGTCATTGCGACTGTGAGTCATTCATCAGTGTGGAAGCACGCCACGCTGATCTGTGTGACAGTGTAAAATACTGAGGGCTCTTCACCGGGACACCAAAGGCTGCCATTGATTGGCTGTGACATTTGCTTTAATGGTGATAACATTCTGTTTGTCTCAATGTGCATGCAGCTGCAGGTGGCTGTGAGAGAGCGTGGAGGTGTCTGAGGGTAAAGTCAAGGAGGGAAAGAAAGACACGAAATACTTCACCACATCATCTGTGATCCATTATAACAACGCATAAAATGTGACGATGTGAAAGGTGTCGCTCGTAGTGATGAAGCTACAGAGAATCATCAGCTGAATCTGCAGCTCCTCTCGGCTTTACAGAGCTTTATAGTGAGATTCAGCTCATTGTTTATCTGTTCTGGTTCATTGTTGCTCTCATGGCATCGTTTTCAGAGAAGCTGTAAAAAGCCGCTGTCCACTACCTGCTCAGTACAGTTAGAGACGAGCTGGTGAACATAGTGGAGCATTCAGCAACTAAAGAGCCAGATATTTCCCTCAGGAGCTGCTGGAGACCAAAAACAGAGCTAACAGAGAGGAAATACTGGACTTATCAGGTGACACAAACACGACTCCACATGAAGGATCATGTTGCTCCATAACTGCTGGATGTGGAAATAAGCAGCTGTTTGCTAACAAGTTCAACATATCAGGGAAATTCTGGTATTTTTTAACCTGGGTCTTATTCTCATAATTCTCTTAACTTGGAACTTGACTTGTAGCTTGCTGGACTTGATTTGGAACGTGTTGATCTTGACTTGGAACTTGTTTGTCTTGATTTGGTACTTGACTTGGAACTTGTTGGTCTTGATTTGGTACTTGACTTGTGGCTTGTTGGTCTTGACTTGGGACTTGCTCATTTTCACTGGAGCTTGCTCTGGACTTGGAACTTGTTTGTCTTCATTTGGGACTGGATTGGAATGATTTTGGGAACACAGGCAGGAGGACGGAGGAGCGAGGACGAGAGGAAGCAGAATTACCTGAATGGAAAGCACCCAAACACCAGAAGTCAGGAGGTCAGCGTGATGAATGACGAATGAAGAGAAGTTTTACACAGTGTACACATGTATCGCAGTCATTTTCTTGCCTGAACAGTGGCTCCCATATAAACCTGGTTGTTGAGCTCGGTGCTGCCTCAGGGCAGGATTACTGTGCCCGGCTGTCTGGGGTCACTCTGGGTGAAGCATCACATTAGTTATCAGCACACGGCATCAGAACGGTTAGCTCTTCAGGAAGTGGATGACAAAAAAAAATCTACTGTATCAGCATCTGTAATTGGTCTCTTATTTTAGCACCCTCTGTATCTCTTGATATGCTGCTGTCATGGTAACCAAGGAGACAGGGAGGAGACAGCAGCAGGATGGAAGCACAGGCTGGCCTGTTATTATAGGAGCACAGTTTGGAGAAAATATGAGCACAGTTTTATAGTTAAAGCAGAAGTCTGGTGATATTCTAGATTTTTCTTGTTGTCAACAAATCCCATGTGCAGATCACCATTAATGAACTGATCCTCCTAACATGTATTGTCTGTGTATGCAAAGCCTGATATATCTTATTCTGACTTGGGACTTGAGTTGGGAGTTGTTTGTCTTGGTTTGGGACTTGACTTAGGACTAGGACTTGTGTTGTGGCTTGCTTGTATTGACTCTGAACTTGACTCGGGACTTGTTGGACTTGATTTGGGACTCTACTTGAGATTTGTTGCTCTTTACCTGGGATTTGACTTGGACCTTGACTTGGGACTTGTTAGACTTGATTTTGGACCATATTTAGGATTTGTTGCTCTTAACTTTGGTCTTGACTTGGAACTTAACTCTGTACTTGCTGGTCTTGATTTGGGACTTGTGGGTCTTGACTTGGGACTTGACTCAGGACTTCATAGCCAAGACTTTAAACTTATTTTTGACTTGCAATAAAGCATAACTTTTCCCACCTCTGTACTTTTGTTCAGTGGGCTTGGAACTGAGAGGGAAGTCAGAAAGTATTTACAAACGGACTGACACGTTGTTGGGTTTGGGAAAGAATTGTTAATCGAATGAAGGCATGTTCATTAAATGAAGATATGTATTGTGAAATTAAGACATGTATTATGTATATGAATATCAATGTTAATCATCTGGAACAACAACAAGTTTTGGATAAAATTACAGGTCTGTCCGCTGAATGAGAAACAGCAGAGTTCCCTTGATGAATGCTCTGAGGAGGCTTCTGTTTACCTACAGATGTTATTAACCTTTGTTGCTGTTGTGAATCATTATAATGTCTTGAGAATAAGAGATTACTCATCTCTCAGTCCTCGGGGGTCACACTGGGGCAGTGGAGGAAATGTGTGCACTAATCTCCAAAGTCCATATAAAATAATAATTATTTTTGTGAGCGTTCATGAAAGGATAGTGATTTTAAAGCACAAGGTCAATGACAGCTTTAAGTAAATTATTTAAACGTATTGACTTGAAGTTATTGTACTTGGCCCCGAACACCTTCGAAACACATTATCTAAAGATATAGTTTCTCTACATGGCATTGCCCTGGCCTCCAGCGAAACCGTAAGGAATCTTGGAGTTATCTTTGATCAGGATATGTCCTTTAACTCCCAAATAAAACAAACTTCAAGAACTGCCTTTTTTCATTTACGTAACATTGCAAAAATCAGGCACATCCTATCTCAAAAAGATGCAGAAAAACTAGTCCATGCATTTGTTACGTCTAGGCTGGACTATTGCAACTCTCTATTATCAGGCTGCCCCAATAAATCCCTTAAGACTCTCCAGCTGATTCAGAATGCTGCGGCACGTTTACTGACAAGAACCAGAAAAAGAGAACATATTTCTCCAATATTAGCTTCTCTACACTGGCTCCCTGTAAAATCCAGAATAGAATTTAAAATCCTTCTCCTCACCTTCAAAGCCCTAAATGGTCAGGCACCATCATATCTTAAAGAGCTCATAGTACCCTATTACCCCACTAGAGCACTGCGCTCCCAGAATGCAGGGTTCCTTGTGGTTCCTAGAGTCTCTAAAAGTAGAATGGGAGCCAGAGCCTTCAGCTATCAAGCTCCTCTCCTGTGGAACCAGATCCCAGTTTGTGTACGGGAGGCGGACAACCTCCTCACATTTAAGAGTAGGCTTAAGACTTTCCTCTTTGATAAAGCTTATAGTAGGGCTGACTCAGGTGACCCCTGAGCCACCCCTTAGTTATGCTGCTATAGGCCTAGACTGCCGGGGGACTTCCTATGATGCACTGAGCTCCTTTCTCCTCCTCTTCCTCTCCATCTGTACGCCCTCATATCCCATCAATGCTTGTTATTAATTCAACTTCTTCCCGTAGTTGTGTGCTTTCTCTCCTCTCTCTCTCTCCCTCCCCTTCTGTTGCTTTCTGCAGGTGTTTCTGCCTCTGGAGCTGTGGAGTCTGGGTCTGTGGTTGCTGCCGCCTGCTGCCCCCGTGCTCCTGCTCTGCACCCGCTGATGCTATTGCTGTTGTTGCTGTTGTTATTGCTATTATAATGTTGCTCTTAGTGTTGTTTCCGTTGGTGTTAACATCAATGCCATTACCATATCTATGCTGTATTGAGCTGCTGTATGTTCTCTTCCTCCTGCTCTCTCTCTCCCGCTCCCCGAGGTTTCTACCTGTTAAAAGGGAGTTTTTCCTTGCCACTGTCGCATAGTGCTTGCTCATGGTGGGAACTGTTGGGTCTCTGTAAATATAAAGAGTCGGTCTAGACCTGCTCTACTCGAAAAAGTGCCCTGAGATAACTTTGTTATGATGTGGCGCTATGTAAATAAAACTGAATTGAATTGAAATGTAAAAGAAGACGTTTTGCCGCATATAAAACAGAATCATAACATTTTGCTCTGATTCTTCAAAACACACCAGCTGTGTGTTAATCCCATAATCCCCTACCTCCTCGTGGGTTTTTGTGCCTCTTGACAGTTAACAGCTCACCAACCTGCAGCTGAAAATCTACAAGTACTCTGAGGAAAAAAACCTTTGAAAAGATGGCGATATATAAATATATATACACACAAGTGTGTGCATTTTGACCAACAACTCAATAGCTGCGGTTACATGGACAATATCTCTTTAACCCGAATGAAATCATTCTGATTAGAGATTCTAACTTAACTCCTTACATGGACGCTAAATAAAGTGATCCGATAAGTTGTGTGTTTACATGCCCCGAAGCATTTAATCAGAATATAACTGTTTTGACATGTGCGCTGTGAAGCATCTAATCTGCTGGAAATATAACAGACGAAGAAGTTTTGGGGCTTTTTCGGCTTCGGCTGTTTGAACGACTCGTTGTTTGGAGCCTTTCGACCATTGAGGTGTTCAACAATCCTAAAATCTTTAAGTTGTTTCAGCCACAGAGCAGTTTGGTTTCTGTCCCTCCAGGAAACTCGTTCACGTCACCTGATGTTCCCCCCAAACATGCACACAAAGAATATATTGATTCCAGCCAGAGAGAAACGATCGGATTAAACGTTTACATGGTTATTAGGAGCTAATATTTTTCTATTGATTGAAAAAGCAAAGGTTTACATTGAAAACTCCTTCCGATCAGGTCAGTCTCTTCAGATTGAGGTGGTCACGAGGCATTTTTATTCTGATTCGGCTGTTATTCCCATTATTAGTGGAATATCAGGGTCCATGTAAACGCAGTCAATGATAACCTGGTCAGCAACACAGTTTAGCAAATTTCCATATTTCATGTATTGGGGGAGAGGAAACCGCCCCGTCCCTCACAGAGATTATGCTCCTGCTGAAACCAACTACACCAACTACACACAACTTTATTGTAAGGGGTCACAAGCCAAATCTTTAACAATCTTTATCAACTTATATGTTTTTGTTTTTACCCATCCATCCATTAGCTGCACCCGCTTATCCTTTTGGAGGGTCGCTGGAGCCGATCCCTCCTGGGCGAGAGGCCGGGTACAACCAGGACAACCAGTCACACCTACGGGCAGTTTTAGAGTCGGTAATTAACCTAAACCGAACGTCTTTGGACAGTGGGAGGAAGCCGGTTCGAACTACGCCGCCAACTAGTGAACAGATGGAACTGTATTTTTTCTTTATGTAAAATCTTAATCTGAAAAGTAACTAGTAACTAAAAGCTCAGTCAAAGCCTACAAGATTCCTTTGTAACAAACTCCACATTCATCTAGTTTGCATTTCATTCAGCCAGCTAGCGAACAGATGGAACTGAATCTCTACAGCAGGTTTTGTTGCAGGATAATTGGCACCAGTTGGAGTAGGATGTCATGCAAATTTTGTCAGTTGGAGTATTTCAGCACCAAGCCTGCGCTGCCAAACAGCTGCCGTTTTTAATGAATACCCACACTGAAACTGTGTGCACATACCATGTAATGATGAGGCCATGCCACCGCTCTCTGATGTTAACTGTGTCCTTCCACTGATGCACTGGAGAGCAACAAACAGTCCGTCCTAATAATTTGGCACCAAAGTTGTAAAACACACTGTAGCTTTTGTCTCATGTAATATTTGTGCCATCTGTAGCTGTGAGTTTTCAGTTAAATGGACCACATGAGTTGAAAGTTAAATGTCTGTCCACCCATCTGTCCATCAGTCCAACATTTTGTTGAAAAGAGAAAATAAACTCAGCAGCTACCAGCCACGACTGCCATGAAATTATAAGAGGACGTTCATGGAAGATAAATTATGTTGATCTTACATCTAACACCTTAATAGAGACAGAATTTCCACATAATTAGGCATCTTAAAATGAATTCCATTACATTTACTGTGTGTATAATGGTTCCTAAAAGGCGACTTACTGTTACAGGAGGGTGATTCTGCTCACGGTCCAGCGCTTGATGATTTTATTCAGCGGTGTCATAACTGCAATTTAAAACTGGATGTAAACAAAACTAAATATATGTGTGTTGATTTACACTCCCTGTTAAAGGACACGTCATTGAACAGATTCAGTGTTGCAAATATCTAGCAGTTATAATCAGACATTTAATGACACCACAGAAATCTGTAAAGAAAAAAACATGATATTAACATATGATGCTGTTGTAATGCATTATTGGGCATGCTCGTGCCGGTGTAAACAGGAAGCAGATTGTCTGCTCTGCGGCTGGAAATACTACGAATAAAGAACAGCGATGGAGAAAAGTCAGAGCAGAGATTTCTCTGCTTGGACCGACGACCAGGTGGAACTGTGACTGAAAGGAAGTGTTGTAATTCGTTATTAATGTTGAATTAACTGCTGGTAGTCAAGGCTGAAAAGGGTCACGTGATAGGGGCGTGACAAATCAGGGAAGGACACGTCGTGGCTGATAAGACCCAATCAGGAAGTGAACGTGGGTGTCTGCGTCATCGTTTTAAAACGTCTCTGTTTCCGCCCGTCTTCACTAAAACACAATCTGGAGTTTCAAACTAAAACGTCAGCAGTGTTTTCAAAAGTCTCTGTTTTAGTGGTTATAAAACGCTGGCGTAAACGTAGCAAAAGTTCAGCGTTTAAAAAAAAAACGTGTTGGTGTGGATGTATCCTAAGAGAAGTTCATCTTAACCATGTGTCAAGGACACAAAGGCTCCTTGCAGTACACATCATCCACATGTGATTGTTAAATGCAACCCATCGAGAATAGAAAGAAAAAACCTAATCAGTATATAAATACAAAACCCCAAGACATTTTAAGTTATTAGGTCGCAGTTTCTCCATGTGAATAACCGAAAATCCAGCTCATGCAACCAGTTCCTGAAGCACAGAGGAGCTGGTGTCTTCCAGTCTTTGAGAATACGTTTTTTTGCAAGTACCGTGCCGATCAATAGATGGGATGTGATGCATTATTGTATCTTGAGAATAAGTGATTACTCATCTCTCCATCCTCAGCAGTCACACAGGGGCAGCGGATGGAGTTTGTTAAAGGGCATTCATCTCCAAAGTTCATTTTAAAAAATGTAATATCTGAGAAGTTTCATTAAAGCACAAAGTCAACGACAGCTGAAAACTAAACATATTGACTTGAATGTAAAGGTAAGAGGTTTTGACAGAATATAACAGAATCATGACATTTTGCTCTTCACAACACACCAGCTGTGTGTTAATCCCATAATCCCCTACCTCCTCGTGGATTTTTGTGTATCACCAACCTGTAGCTGGAAATCCACAAGCAGTCCACAAACAACAGTGCCGTCATTTCAGGGTAATCTGACAACAATACATGTGCACTAATTATAATTTGAGTCCATAAATTGGTACTTTGTGTGCAGTAATTATGAATTTGGTAGCATGAATTGGTACTTTGTGCACACAAATCATTAGTCTGAGAGCACAAATTTAATAATTTGTGTGCACATATTTTGAATTCAAGAGCACAAGAGCTCTAATTAGTTTAATTTCTCTAATTGTTTTTCCTGGGCTCTTTACACGCACTCACGCTGCATGAAAACGTTTCAGGTGTAACTCGGACTTTTTAAAGTGTCAGAACAAACATCAGAACACGGCCTCTTACTTGTTATTGTGTAATTTTAGACAGAATTATAAGACACAGTATAACCGCCGACTTCTGCGTACAAACGTAGTTGCCTTGCAGAAACAGCGCTTCAGATCATGGGAGATAAAGAGCATCCGTCCCCCCAGGCCATCTTTAAACAGTCAGTTGGCACACTGGACCCTTCTCCACCTGGAATAAGAGCTGCTCCCCTCTGGCTCGGACTTAAGGTCCCTTAATGCAGAGTGAGTCATTACAGACATCCATTTGTGGCAGTGTCACTCAAAAGCCTCACCTAAAAGGGCAATACTTATGAGGATTGAGGATTTCTGTAATATGTTGTTGTTGTTGTCAAGATAAACTGCTTTAATGTAGACGTCACTCATTTTAAGTTGTGTTGATCTGTCATGCACTGCACCCATAGGGACTGTTTAAAATGGTGTGCCATTTAAGAAGAGTGTAAGTGAGTATGACATACTACTGACGAGAGGTGGAAAGGCATGAAAAATTCATGGTCCTGAACGCACCACAGTTTTGGGTTCACAGCTGTCTGACAGTGGGGAAAACACTAAACCTAAAATGCCATTCCTGTTATTTTGCAGTAAAGTAATAGGACTTCTTGACACTCAAATATTTATCCATGGCCAACTGTAAAAAATGGTGATTGTCTTGGATTATGGCATCACAAATTAGTTAACGCGTTTGACGTAGATATTTTACGGAAGCCAAGAACAGCTGTGCTTGCAATTGTTTTTTTAATGCCATTATGTCGAGATCACCAGTTAATTATTTAATTTTCTCGAGATAACAAAGCTAATTTTCTCGTGATAACGGGTTCATTCATCTCGCTGTCTTCTCCTTTAATGATGAGGACTGAACTGAATGTTATCTCTCACAATGCAGTTTCTGCCTGTGTTAGACCTTGATTGAAGTACAGTCTGCTGCCATGATCAATAATGGGTACCTGTACTCCTTGATCTGACATTTTCAGCTTAAATCAGTTGCTACACTGATCTCCTGATCACTCCTGATCTCTGATAAACATTTGTTTTCTTGTCTCGTTAGCTCAAGATAATAAAAGAATTAACTTGTGATCTCGAGATTACGGCATTAAATAATAATTGCAAGCACGGCTGTTCTCGGCTTCCGTACTATTTCACGCAACACAACACAACTTAACGCTCTGCCACATAACGTAACGCTTTACATTATGTTTTTCTGTGTTTAAATGAAGCCAAAGTATTTGATTCATGACGAGGCTCCGTTCATCCACTTCCTTCTTCTACGACATCCTACATTTCTGTGATTCGATGGCCAGCGAATCCAATGGCTGAAGTAGGGGCATTTATCTGTTACCCTTTGTCGAAAACTAACATAATGTTATGCAACATAATATTACGCAATGTAATTCAACATAACGCAATGTAGCGCATCATTATATGACGTAACACAACACGTGACACAGTGTAACATGACGTAATGTAACGTGACGGAACAGCATGTTACCTGATTTGGGTTTAACGATGTTGTCCTGGACAAAGACTAAACTGATTTAGATAATGCTAATGCTAGCTATATGAGCTGAGCTAATGACTAGCATGATTCAGTTTAATTTTAATTTAACACACCTGATGCAGTGCCAAAGCTGTCTGAGTGGAAATCACACTTTTTATGAATTTCGGTTACACAAGTGCCAAGCAATGGACTGTAATTAGTTATATTAGACTAATAAGACTGTACTGATTCACAGGGTGTACTGATGAGAACGTCCTGTACCCAGTTTATAATATGTCTACTGTTGCACTGCTGCTACTGACAGCGTCTGTGTTGTAGGTGACACACACTATAATGGACACCCCCTCCACCCCCTGGTGGTGTCCTTAAAATGAATTCATTTAGAAATAGGACATGCTGCTCCCTGTTACCATGAAGACAGACCACAGATTATCTCATCTGAATTTTCCCTCAGACTCCTCTCTTTGAAATGTAAATAACATATTAATTCAGAACTCAAAGCAGCTGGGTTTGGTGTGATACTGAACACTTTTTCTGGCTACGATGCTGCGACAACTGCAAACAAAAGAAGACATTTTATTTCCCAATGAACTGAAAAGGAAAGACTTTGTCCTCCTGACTGTCAAGGCCAAGAGAGGTGCAACAGCAATGCTAGAGTAGAAGAGAATAAACCAAACTAATAAATAAATATTGTGGGGTTAAATTGGACTCTCAGTGGGTTAGTAATGCACTACAGGAAATTATTCATTACACAATAAACGTGCAGATAAATAGATGAGCTGCACTCAAAACCAGAGAATAACTGTCACTACACAGCATCCACGCTGAATTAAAAACCAGGTTCAAGTATGAAAATGTGGTGAATTTAAAGTATTAAACATTTATCTGGTGCCTTCCCCTCAGCTAAAAGTTTAGAGGAGCTGCTAAACATCACTGACCAGAGCAAATTAATGTCAGAAAATGACATAAAATAGCTCATTTCTTTTATTAAATAGTCCAAAACCAACAAATAATAGGCTCTATGAATAAAAGGGACACAGTTTCCAGTAGTGAGAGTGAGGCTGAATGTTATCTGCTGAATTTACTCTGGTTTTTGCGTTGTGTGATGGATTTTTGTGCTTTTTGTGCTTTGGTAATCAGACCGTACATGTTAAGGCTGTATTTTCATTTGTTTTTTCAGCTGCGCTTGTTGTAAGTTTAAAAATCCCCCATCATATAGATCATATAGTTTATTCTGCTGTAGTATTATCAGTGGCCCAGCAGTGGTTCTTCTCTGAAGAAAGGATGGAGAGAAGAAGAAATGTTCTGAGAGAAGAAAAGAATAAAACAGCTGGGGGGGGGGGAGGCAGCTCCACATGATTGACATTGAGGTGAGTAGAGTGGGCGGGGGGGATTACTGCACATAATTACAGGGAGCTTAATAATTCATTAGCAGCCATATTGCCACGATTACTCTAATTAACACTATTAATAAGAATTGAATGCTTCAGAGATTCCCGTGTGTTGTGGTACGAGGGTGAGGTGGCTCTGCCGTTGTCATGGCAACCGCATCACAGCTTTGAGATTACATTTAATAAACGAAGAGAAGAGACTAAAACCACGAATTTACCCTCTATCCGTAATTTATCCCAACAAAGCCTGATGTATCTAACCTCATCGATAGATATGCAGTACAGATGCAGATGTGAGAGTCGTATCAATCTTATCATCTAACTCACATTTCCCAAAACGTCAAACTGTTTGTTAAAGCTAACTAGCACTTTTTATTAAACTCCATTAAGAGATATCTTTTATGAACACTGACTCAAATGACTCAATACAGACTTGGTGCTGTCATCAGTCATCTCTGCAGCTCGGTGCTGTTCTCAGCTCATTGATCTGCTTCTCTGGTTCAGACTGACCCCCAAAGGCTCTCACCAACACCCCTCATATCAGACCACATCATGGCTGCCAGGCTTCGTCTTCTCTCAGCTGAGTACCGGTATGATGAAACTGAGGCTCACTCTTCTTCAGGAGTACTGTGCTGAAACTTTTATTGCCTTGGAGAGTATTTCTGGCAGTGAACAACTCGGCTGACCACATGGAGGAAAAAATTTCTTGGCTTTCCAGGATGACCATCCTCCCACTACCCCACTGCTCACTACTCAAGCACAACATCAAAACCACTTTTATAACCAATAGCAGTGTAGTAGAGTATCCATCTGCGTGTAGATCTACGTGGGATGCCAGATGCGGTCGGTGAGCACAGGTTTTAGTTTTGGTCTCTGTACTGGTATGAAGGTACCAAACCTGGCAACCACCTACAACAATTCTGTTTGAATACAAATTACACATACCAGATTGAAGGTGTGAATTAATGAGCTTTAGAGGTGTCGGTAGGTGTATTTTTTTGTCACAACTTTGGTCAGAGCCAGGCTAGCTGTTTCCTCCTGTTTTCAGTCTTTATGCTAAGCTAGACTAACCACATACTTACTCCAGCTCAGTACTTAAGACACAGACATGAGATAGAAATTCATCTGAACATCTTATTCCTAGAAAAAAAGGCAAATAAGCATATTTCCTAAAATGTTCAACTATTTCTTAAATGTCTATAGCAGAACTAGCTTGATGAAAGTGGAATATAAATTGACAGTTAAATGTAGCACCGTGCTAACTTTTAGTCAATGTCAGAGTCTATATGTGATGGCTGTCAGGGTTCACGGTGGTGTGTTTGTGTGTGTGGACATGTATTATGTATTATGTTGTGGGGACATAAATGTGTTTACACAGTCACATTGTGGGGACTCGCCTTCATTGTGGGGACAAAACTTAGAGTCCCCATAACGTAAATCATTAAATTTTAGGGTGAAGACTTGGTTTAAGGTTAGGATGAGTCTCCAGGAAATGAATGTAAGTCAATGTAATGTCCTCTGAAGTGATGGAAACATGAGTGTGTGTGTGTGTGTGTGTGTGTGGCTGGTTATGGATGGAGAATGACGTCAGGGCAGAACCTTTGCAGAGGCAGATGGTGCCTCACTGATGCTTTCAGGCCATTTTCCAGAGGGCAGAGTGTCAAACAGGTAGCAGTGTGGATGGGCGAGACTGGCAGTGAGCTCTTTAGACCTTTTCCTTTCTTTCTGTGCAGGTCTTTGATAGAAGGCAGCTGGCTAACGAGCACATCCTCTCTGACTTTCAGATGTTGTCGCTACAGTTTTGTCTTAGAGGAGATTAATCAAATGCACAGCAAGCATGATGTGTGGAAACTTTCACTTCTGATGTGTGGAAAAGTGACCGGGATTGTGTGACACATGATGAGCTACTTTGAACATCCTCAGTTGGAGCCTCTCAATTACACCGGAGATGTTTTTATCCCATTTGTTGCAGATGGTTTCACTGCCTGATGTGTTTACAGTAGCACCGCTGTTTACCCGGGGGAGATGGATGTGTGGGCTCTTGTAAAATTCAACCCTTATCTCCATGATGTGTTTTGAGCTGAAGGATGATGTTGTCATGCCAAGACAGCAGACTGGCCACCTCTCTGTACAAGAGGAACCCGTCATCTGCTTGATGAGGATGTAATTTGTAAACCCGAGCTGCTTTCTCAAGAAGATACCCAGGCAGGGTATCTGGAGGTCTTGAAAAGTCTTGAAAAGCATTAAATTTAGTTTACAAAAGTCTTAAATATTTTCTCTTGCCTTCTGTGGGCAGTGATGTTGGTTATAAACTGTTTCTGTATGCGACTGCAGGCTGTCAGGAGACGTTATACACCTAAAGTGGGACTGTTGTGACAGTGGATTGTGCTGCAGGAGGCTTGTATTGCCATCAGGACCAATTTAAGTTTGCATCAAAACTTTTACACAATTGTCCATAAATCTACTGTAGATAACAATGTAAATACAAGACGCATGTAAATCCCAATAAACATGACCTTATAACAACAGAAATGGCATGCTGATTTGTTTTGCAACAACAACAGTTCTTTCATTCAACTGTAAATAAAGCAGGCCCTATTTACTGTGTGTGGATCAATTAGATTTCAAGTCCCGTAGTGCAACATAAAGCATACATGTGCGTGTATCAGTCTGTTTTTGCCAAATGATTATCAATATAATCCTGCTGTAACTCTGTTAATACAAATTTACCAGTGGGGAAAATATATCTGCCACTAGATAAAATCATAAAACAAACAATACATCGACTGCTTCTCCACCACACCTGTAAATCTATGTTGGCCGCCACTGAACAGTGCTGGAAAAAACCTCCACAGTCTGGATGTGAAAGTGCAGCGTGGCGTGGCTAATTAAACCCTGCAGGAATTACTTGCTAGTTTATGATTATAAATCATGAAACTTGATGATTTGTTTCTTGCATTGTAATCAGAAGAAATGCATCATTTAATAAAAATCAGAAACACATGATACTGTAAAAGTGGACTGTCGGCCAGGAAACCTAAGAGAGCACCCAGCTAGCAAGAGATATGCAGGGTGCAGGAGCATATTCGTGTGACGCTGTGTCACGAAAGCCTATCAGCGTTTGATTCTCCTCCTGACGTCCTGACGTTGAATCACAAATGGAGGAGAAAATAGCCGTCTGTCGGCATCCAGAGCTCTGTGATACGACCAGCAGTTTGACATTTTTGGTTTGTTGGTGATATATCTTGACGGCTATTGGGTGGATTGCCGTAAATATATTCTACAGATATTCAAAGTCCCCAGAGGATAAATTCTCAGGACTTTGAATCAAGGTCAGGTCAACATTGTAATTTCTCCAATACTTTGGTTTATGACCAAATTCCTGCAAAACTAATGACACTCCCATCAGCCTCAGCTGCACTCTGTGTTTACTGCTAATGTTAGCATGCTAACTAAGATGGTAAACATTATACCAGTGAAACATCAGCACATTACCATTGTCACTGTGTCACTAATTAAGGCAAGAATGGCGAAAATACAAACATAAGGTAAACTTGTGGGAAACATATCAGCAAAGTAACAAGTAACAAAACCACGACTTTCTTTGCAGCGGTCAAAACGTAAACAAATATAGGCTAAAAACTTAGCTTTTATGAGGTCTCGCTCTCCTGATGGCTTTAATTGTTTCTGTCATCACACTGGTTCCCAAAGAGGCCTTTATGTTGGTGTTAGCAGGTTTCCATCTATCAGATTAGCAGAAACATTTTTGACTTTGTCCATTTTCACACAGACGTTACATTTCATAATGAGCTGAGAAAAATAAAGAAGAAGGAAAAAACTCAAGAGATCCACTTTAAAACACAAAGACGTCGCTCCGGATGGGATTTAAATTACAGGCGGAGCAGCCAGTTCAGTTACCCACGTACGCTCTCCGGACAGGATTAAAATCACTGACTAGAGACATAAATCCAGCTGAATGGGGCTTAAAACTAGGTCAAAATTAGGGGTCAAAACTAAACCTGCCTCCCACCCATGAACACGAACAATTGTATTTGAAACACACAATCAAACCAGAGGCGGACTGATCTCTGAGTGTGACCGCTGGAGGCCGAGAACTTTACCCCTGTGCTACATGTGCCACAATCAAAGCAGCTTTAACGAAATTCGTGAGCACTGGATACCAGGAAAGAGTGGACTCCCTCACATACTGTAGCACAACAGGATTTTAATGGTCCTGGATCAGGACTATGTGCTACCCAGTGCCAGGCCACCAATGAGCTGCAATCAGTCTGCGCTTGAAGGCACACAGGAGCCTTTTAACCCGAGCCTAATTTATCCCTAAAGTCTCCAGTGAGCATCACACACTCACAATATTGTTCCAGCGCCTCAAAGGATCCATAACGCTGGCCAAGAAGCTTTTTGCTCCATCCATTAAAAAACATATTTTATTTGCTACTGCAATGCAGATCACAACCGCGACGTGTCTTTGATGACTCACTAAGTTTATTTTCATTAAATCAAGTCCCACTGGATCTCTAAAAATGCTGTGCTCTCATTTTAAAACATAAAGCAGTGGATACCCGACATACTTAAGGGACTGAATTGAATAATGACAACAGATGAAATAACATAAAAGCTGCTTGTGGTTTCAATTACATCATCTCTAAAGAGATCTTAGGTACAACAAAGAAAGGGACTGGGGGGTGAGAGGCGCAAAGAGGTGGGCAGGGCAGCGTGAATACGAATGAAGAGGCTGAGGGCAAGTTAATTTCACCCTTTTTCTTCTGGGATCACTGTGGTGAATCAGTCTTAAAGAGCACAGGAGGGAAGAAAAGCAGAACCGAAAAAGGAGAGCGAATATCAAACGAGATGACCAGAGAGGAGAGTGGACCCTGAGACCTCTGGGGATGGTCCTTCACTCATGTCCACGCGACTGATATATATTTCACTCGACATCTGAGACGAAACATTTTCCATTTCCAGAGGTGGAACATTTACTCAAGTGCTGTACTTAAGTACAAATTTGAGGTACTTGTACTTTACTTGATTCACATCTCAGAGGGAAATATTGTACTTTTTACTTCACTTCATTTATCTGACAGCTTTAGTTACTTTACAAAATAAGGTTTTTGAAGCCTGACATTGCCAGACCAATTCAAACCTCTCAGTTCATTTTCGGGGCATTATCGACGAGAGCAGACCAAAATGCCTCTGGACGCAGTTGGATAGACCTCAAACCAATCAGAGTCAGGAAACGTGACGTAGCGCTGAGCGAATCCTGCAGGAAGTTCAGCAAACACATCTTTCTGATCAACAGCAGCTTTAAGTGCAGCTGTTTGTTCTTCTTTTAGAGAAAATATACCGCCCAGTTTGTTTAATACTGATGCGACAGCAGATTCAGAACGTTCCACATCAGCGGCAGCCATCTCGGTTGTTTACTCCTCTGTCATCGTATCAAACAGTCATCGTATCAAACCCTCCCCATGTTAGAGAAACGGTTGTGACTAACCAAGACCAAAGTTTCAGCAAACTGCCTTCTTCAGGATCAAATACAGCAACTACTAACCTAGCAACTAAGTACATTTACTCAAATACAGTACTCAAGTACAAATTTACTTGTACTTTACTTGAGTCTTTCTACTCCTACTCCGCTACATCTCAGAGGGAAATATTGTACTATTTACTTCACTACAATTATCTGACAGCTTTAGTTACTTTACAAATTAATATTTTTGCACACAAAACACATAAGAGCTTCTAAACTCTGATGTTTTGTTATAATTTAAACTCCCCAACACTTGTTACAAGTGCAGCTGAAACAATCAGTCAATTAGCTAATTAGTTGATTATCTATTTTGATAATCATTTAAGTGATTTTTGCAGTAAAATCAGATGTGAAGATCTGCTGCTTTTCCTTTGAATGATGTTAATAACGTTGAGGTTTGGACTGTTGGTTGGACACTCATTATTTTCACAAGTTTTACAAGCCAATCAATCAATCAATGGATTCATGGAGAAAATATTGAATGCATGAGGAATAATCATATAATGAGATCAGATATAATAGCAGAACAGGCACAGCGGACATTTACTACTTTAATACTTTTACTTTTAATACTTTTCAATACAGGACTTTTTTATTTTTACAGTCTGGTTTTATTTTGCTGATCTGAAAACGGCCTCGATAAGAGAGATAAGCAGCCCTCTTCTCCCCGGAGGACACGACCAGTGTGCAGTTTGTGTTCTTCACTCACCTGCTGGACACATCTCTTACACCTGATTACTCAACCTGTCTGATATCACCTTTAACATGCAGACAGGTGCACACCACTAACACAGAATAAACCTTAGAAGAAGAAGGTTGTATCTTATAGAAAGGAATAACAGCTGGTTGTGCAGCATGAAAGCAATTATTATCTAAAGATAAAAACATGTCTTCTGTCCTTGTGTTGGGCTCGAGGCTCAGATACCTATTGATGTTATGATCTTGAACAAATTCTCAGGGTCATTTCATTTTACTGCACAGACTCTGCACAAACACAATGTACAATCCCTCTGTCCCATAATTCTGCCTCCATCTTCGGTTGTCTCTCTCGCCCGCTTTCGTTCTTCTTTTTCTCTCTACAAAAGTCCATCTCAGAGATTTTGAAACTCATTATCGCAGCAAATTGCTCTGAGTCGGTCACAAGCGATGCGGCATTGCAATCCTCTCCAGTATTATTTCGCTGCCAGTGAGCTTTCTGATGCAGTAACTTCTTCTCATTTGTGAAGCTGATTGGAACGTCTGAGTGGCGGCTTCATGACAACACACACACACACACACACACACACACACACACACACTCCCTGCAGAGACTGAAAGGTGAATGGGCTCATGTATCACATAAAGAGATAGATTCAAAATAACACCCTAACTTTCCATCAGATGCATTACTTCTAGTGAGGCTGTTTTTTTTTTTTATTTGTATGTAATTAGTTTTTATACATGTCAGCTGTAGCCTGAAGGTTTGACTCAGGTGGGAACAGGAAATGAGAAGCACCTTCCCTTCACTTTCACTGCAAATGCTTATGAAGGGGAAGAAAGGAGGAGAGTAAAGGAGCGAAAGAAAGAAGATGAAAGTGTAACAGGGTAGAGCTGTATCATCACCTTAACACAGGGTTCGTACAAAGTCTTGAAAGTTTGGAAAATGCTAAATTTTAACCGTTATGTTTTCAAGGTTAGGAATATGCTTGAATTCAAATATACTCCTTGAAAAATGCTTGATTTTTCAACATAATCTGGTGTTTCATCATCGACACAATCACTCATGGAAACCAAAAATCTTTTAATATTTGAAATGAAACGATCCTGTCGTCATATTTGTTTGATGTCTCCTGGAATTTATAGTAACAATTAAAGGCTTTGAGAGTCTGGACATTGGTTGGTTTAGGTACCTTGAAAGTGCTTGAAAAGTGCTTTAATTTTGCTCTTAAAAAGCTGTACGAACCCTGTTAACACTAATTGACACGGACACAAAATACATGCACAAAATATTCTGGTTTTAATCCTTTATTCCTAAAAAGACAACATTCCTACTGAGCTGTTTACAGGCTGATGAAGCTGAATCTTCCTCTAATATTCCTGTTTCCATGCAGCCTTGTTGGACCGTGTGAACTTAGCCTCCCTCTTTCATTCGTTCAACCACCTTCTTGAAAAGGTCGGCGTTGTGATATTTGCTCATATCCAGAAACCTGTTGATCTCCAAGTCTTTCATGATGTTTAACAGTAGCTGTGTTTCTCCTTCTCTTTTCTTCTGTGCCTGCATCTCTACCCCAGCCCTGCTAACTGTTGGCTGGATGGTTTGTTTCCAGCACAGAGCTGACCGGAAACAGGAGGAGGCTGTGAACGAGCTGTATACATGTCCAAAGAACGCTGCTAAAACCTGAAGAATATCTGCAGATCACACGTCTTAATCTGAACATGCTACATTCAGAATATGCTGTTTACATGATCCGTATCATATTCGGAATATTGTCATATTGGGAACAATAGTGGAAAGTTAGTGTGCATGTAAACGTAGTCAGTGATTGTGTGTGTGTGTTTCTGTTGTGTGTGTCTGCTGGCTCTTGTTCTTCTGTGTGCAGGTTCAGGGTTGGGCTCATGTTGCCGGTCCAGTCCCTGCTGAGAGATGACTGCCATTAGGTGAAGTTGTCAGGTGCCAGCGATAAGAGGTCCGTTGTTTGGCTGCACCTGCAGGGGGAGTGGCCTAATGATATAAAACAGCTGCTATCCTGAGAGTTTCCTCTTTTTGCTGACGCCTTCCACATGGCTCCCACTTTACATTAGTCTGCTTCCATATACTTCCACCCACACTTCACTCACTTCACCACTGATGTCTAACATTCCCATATTTCACTATGAGTTGTTATTCGTAGTTTAATAAAAACATTTCCACCTTTCATTCACATAAAACAATAAATTAAGCTTTTAAACCTTTTTCTGTGATGTAGACTTGTGCTGTTTGCTGAGACTGTTTGGTCAACTGAGAATCTGCACAGGACTGTAGTGGGTGATAGAAAAGGAAGTAAAGGAGGAAAGGAAATAGAAGGAAAGGAAAGAAAATAGGAAAGGGAACGGAGAAAAAAGCAAAGGAAAAGAAGGAACATAAAGGAAATGAGAACAAAGGAAGAGAAAGAAAAGGAGAAGAAACAAGGAGAGGAAACAATGAGATAAAGGAAATAAGAAGAAAGGGAAGGAAACAAAAGGATAGGAGACAAGGAGAGGAGAGGAAACAAGGAGGCATTGGAAAGGAAATAAAGAGAGGGCAATGTGTACAGATGACAATAGAGAACATTTATGTTTTAACAGAGAACAAATCTGTGAAGTTCAACATCATCATAACCTGAAGTTCACCTACACACAGGTGTATCTTTGAAAAAAACAACACTCAGTTGCTAAGATACGGTTTGATGTGTCAGAGTTCAGAAGCGTCTCTGCAGGAAGACGAGAGGCCATTTTACACCAATTAGGCTTCTGATGGCAGTGGAATAAGCCCCTGGGGTCCTGATCCTGATCCTGGTCCTGATCCTGATCTTGATCCATCTCGCAGGCCGACAACATGGAGGAGGCAGTGTGATGTAATCTACTACTACTGATACTTTAACTACATGAAACCTTGGGTGTAGTTATTGTCAGTGGTTGAATGTACATTTACTAGTTCTCTACAAATTTGAGGTACCTGTACTTTATTTGAGTATTTCCATTTTATGCTATATACTTTATACTTCTACACATTTCAGAGGGAAATATTGTACTTTTTATTCCAGCTTTAGTTACTAGTTACTTTTTAAGAGATTCCAATGAATACAAAATATAACTCATATTCAACATCAACTAATAAATTATCATGTATTATTATAGATTAAGCTACCTGAATATACTGAGTATAAAGTCATTAAACTGAGCTCCACCTTTACCAGCTGCAACATTAAAGTCATTAATGCATCAATAATTATAAAGCAATAATAGTGTCTTTTACATTTTAATGCTAGTACTTTTATACTTTTACTTATGTAAAATGAATATAGGACTTTTACTTGTAGCAGAGTATTTCTACAGTGTAGTACTGCTACTTAAGGTTTTTATCGTTGTGAAAGTCATTCTAAAGCTTTTCTTTGTGTGGAATCGCCTCTGTGTTTGAAATGTGTTGTATCATATAAATAAAGCTGCCTCAGTATTTCTAAAATCCTGGTTCCGGTCCCGGAACCCGCATCACTGAACGTGGTGCTCCTGCAGACCTGATCCCACAGGAGCTCACCTTTTTTAATGATAAAGGTTGAACAAAGCTTTGATATGAAAGCTCCTCGTCTGTCTGTCAGTCTGCAGATCTCACTGCGCAGTTGCTTCCCTCCCGACTCCAAACTGCACACACACTCACACACTCACACACACCTCCGGCGCTGCACTGAGCTGCTTTTTCTTCACACACACACGCACGCACACACACTCTCGCGCCTCTCTGTGCAGAGCAGTGAACACCATCAGACACCACCACCGTCTCTGGACGCAGACACAACACCGACAGCCCGGACAGGTGAGTGCAGCTCTGCCTTCTTCCTCCGAGCCGCGGCGGTGTTTTTCATTTATTTAATTAATTAATTTATTTATTTTTGTCTTCTTCTTTTTCCAAAACGAGTCACAGTCAGTTGAATCTTACAGCTGTTTCTGAGAGGCGACAGGGACCAGATGTTAACAGTGTACCGAGGCAGAAACGCACCGCACCGCACGGCACCGCAGCTGACAGGCGGGTTCAAATGCTCAGAGAGCGCGTTTGGATCAAAGCTGGTCAGAGCAGGAGAGGTCACCTCTCAGCCTGATGTGACAATAATAACATTGACTCTAACTTCAGCTCCAGGAGCGTTAGCTGGTGGGTGCAGCGTTGAGTGCAGTGGATTTAATTGGTTAATTGTTGTTTAATTGGTCGTGACTGGCTGGGATTACTGCATGGTGAGTGTGTTTATCAGTTTAAACTGGAACTTCTTCCATGAAACCAGGATTTGTGTTTGCACCCAGTTTAATTTAAAATGAAACTTTAAAACATAAATCGCTGGTTTGTACGGAGAGAAATTGGTCTCAAAAGTAAGCTGTGACAGGCAGCTGCTTAATTATCCACATATAGAAACAACAAGTGTGATACAAACGTGTATCATGGTGATGACGACAGGCTGAAAAAATTAATCATCAACAATTTTGATAATAGATAAATAATTTGTTATTTTTCAAGCAAAACTGCCAAAATTCTCTGGTTCCAGCTTTTAAAAATGTGATGATTTGCTTTGTTTTATATATTGAGTTTTGGACCTGTTTTATATCTGAGGGAAGATTTTTATGGCAGTTTATATTGATAATCATATCACACAAATGTGTTCTTTGTGTTGCACTACTGATACATTATCCACACACAATATACAAGACCTGCTTCCTGCATGGTTGAATTAAAGTTTTGTTGTTGTTGCCTATTTACATTTGATAGATAATATAAGGTCATATTTATTTGATTTACACAAGCTTTGAATTTACACTGTTAACAGTATTTTTGAAGAATCAAGCATCAAAGTTTAGATTCAAACTAAAAAGAGAAAACTTTAGCTTTTGTCAGGGGGCCAAATATTTTGCTGAAGGGCCAGATTTGGCCCACGGGCCGCTATTTGCCTGCCGCTGCTGTAGCGGTTTTAATGAGCTCTAATATTTTATGCTGCAGTATATTTTGCTGGCAGCCGCTGTGAAGGGATCAATACCAACAGCCTGTGTGTGTGTGTGCCTGAGAAACAAGCAGATGTCACACCCTTCATGACAGAGATTTGTGGAAACTAACTTTACGTTTCATTCAGTGGTAAGAGACCTTTTCATCTGACAGTCAGAAGTCTTCATCATCACCGTCGTCATGTTTCAGTGTTTGTTTGAATCGATTTTAAACTCAACTTTATTTAACATTATTAATTACATGATATTGTAACTGTGCCTCAGTGCAGCCTTGCATACCTTTTTTCCACCGACATGGAACTGGTTCCGATTTGCATCTTAACCACTTGGCCACCATGTTGCCTGATATATTTTGTTTACTCAGCCGTAATTAGACCATGTAGTGAATAGGACATTTCATAGTGTAAAAATATAAATATCTGTTGGACAAACAGTGTAAATGGAGACACTGTTTTATAAATAACCTCAAATATATCTTTGACACTTTTCTCACAGATATTTCTCCAGTTAGCTAATATTCTGTTGATCTCCACAGTCTTTTCACGTAAAGGGTTAGGGATCACTGACCTGCTGTACTGTAGATGCTGATCACCAAAAAGCAGCTGTATTTTCATTAAATCTTTCTGGCCCATTAGAATGGAGACCAAATAATTATTAAGTCCCAAGAAGGTAACTTAAATTTTCATAACAGTTCAGCAGAACCACACAGTGCAGCATGTGTCACACTGCTTTTAAATAGTTTTTTTTTTTTTTGGTGATCAATTTTAGACATGAAAATCAGTATTAGTGGTTTGCCCAAATTCAATTGGACTCTTATGCAGCACTTACTGTCACAGAACAGACAGACAGAGTGGAGCGAGGCCGCCAGGCGCCATCACCAGAATCAGCCACTTTTGGGACAAATCCATCACCTTGTCAACCCAACATGCAGGTTACTGTTTGTTTCACACCGTGGAGAGCGAGCCCTACGAGGGATACGGTTTTGCAGGGGAACTGACTCCTTCTGCTGCCGGTCGAAGTTGTGGGTTTGGTGGGAGGGGCTTAGCGGAGTGATACGAGAGAGCAGAGAGAGGAGGAAGGTTTTGCATAAGTTGCACAGATTTTGCCTCCCCCAGCTTTAACAATGGCTATTTTAGTAGTCTAGACACAGTCAAATTTGAACTATGTACCAAAACCACAATCTAAATGCTTTAAAAATCTTTAAAAACACCTAAAAAAGGCTCAGTAATGGAGGAAATAGTGCATTTGTTGGGGACTATTTTCTGCAGCGGATGAATCCATGTTTGGTGCTCTAGTGAGTATGTGGGGCAGCAGGACGGTGTGTGTGGGACTGAGTGACATGACTTGAGACTTCCTCCAGCTTCTTGCATTAGTAAATGATCTCAGGTGTTGAACAGTGTAATCCAGAGCAGGTATGGTTTGTGTCATGGAAACTGAAAGTGTAATCTGGATTCTCTTTGTCATCAGACTGTTTGTCTTTCCCAGCTGCTTCACTTGCTTCTGCATTTGGCATGAAAACCAGAACTACTGCTGATATAGGAGCTAAAGGAGTTTTCACATGGGAAAGAGCCTGAAGCCTGGTATTGATACTCCTGCCATACTAACATGTTTATTAATTTATGGTGGCTATAATGAAGACACCTTTCAGTTTTAAACACATAGAGATTCAAAATAAACTATGTGAAGGTGCATCAGTGTGATAAAGCCTGAGGGAGTACATATTCTGTGTGTGTATCAAGGCTGCAAATTCATTGTGGTTCAACCAAGCCCCAGGAACAGCGCTGGCTGAGAGACGGATTTATGACGTGACGCACACTGGCCCAAAAAGCATTTTCTCCATACACAACCATTGGAAAAGGAGTGGCTGTAAAACGGTCACAAAGACTCTGAAACAACTCTTTTTATTATCAGAATTTGATCCATTTGGTCGAATAACATTTGGAAAGTCTAGAAGAGACGTGTGATTAAATTATTGTGTGCGAGGAGCCAACAGGAAGTCAGCCGGCTCAGCCAGTGGTAGTCTTGTCAACAGCATAGTTTTGTTCCCACCCCAAGTCTTGGGAACTCTGCCTCTGATTGGCTAGTACTCGTTGCCTCCGTTGGTTAGGTTGGTTAAGGTTAGGGGTAGCCAATCAGAGGGAGAGTAGGGGCGGGACTTGACACAAATACAGTTCTGCAGGAATGAGTCCTAAAACCCTGAAGTGAGTCAGCATGTTAGCTCTTCCTGTTCCCTCGTCTGGAAGTCAGTGGGTTTCTTGAACGGGTTTTTGGTTCGATGCATGAAATAAGGTCTGTGGTTAACACAAGCGTTTTGTTCTGCGACATAAAACCCATCATTAAATACTCCACTGGTGAATTTTGAAGCTTTTGTGTGTCTTAAAAAAGTCGGTTGCTAACAAGAGTCTAAATGAGACTCCAGAGGCTGTCGGGGACATTAAACATCATCACGCCGAACACAGAAACTCATCTACTCACTCGTCCGCCTTTACAGCCTCGTTGGGTTTATACAAGGACTCTACTGAGCGTGCTCCATGGGCCTAAAAGCGCAGAAGCGGGAGGAAGCCCCCTGGTGGCTTTTTTGGCGTATGCGGTCATCTTTGAATGCGTTATCCAGTTCTCCTTAATACATACATAGGGTTCAACAACGTCTTCATTTTATTTTATTGCAGATTTGATTGGCATGAGTTATTTGGCATGACAACTTTCACAGTTCAGTCCAACAGCTGAACAGGGTCTCTCTGTAGGTCTCTGCCCAGGTGAACATCCTCCATTATATCACCTGATAGTGTGACATGAACAACAGGTTTGTGCAGTTAAGAGGGAACAGAGAAGAGTAAGAGAGGTTTAGGATAAGAACACCAGAATGTTCTTGCATGAGACCCATCCTCTTGCCTCTTAGCTCTGCTGTGTGTAGACAAGATCCAGGTCTGTTTTAATTCAAGTCTATATCAGTATATATCTATACTGCAAATCCTCATTCATCTTTATGAAGTATAATTGGATATGGATCTACAGAGAGAGGACATCTAATTACAATTTGAGCCATTTCAGTGTACCTAGTGGTGAACAGGTATAATAAACATCATTTTTAATGATAATGCCTCTAATGGTTTCCGCTGAGTCCTCAGTGGCATTTTGCTAACCAGAGCTATAATAGTCAAAGAGTAATGATTTTAATTGACTGAGGTAATGAGAAAGCATTTAATTTGGATGAGAAAGTAAAAGATAAACAGGAAACATGGATTCAATTGAAGCAGCCTCTGGGAATGTTTATGCTCATATTAAAGACGGAGATTAGATCCAGATCATATTTTATTGTCTCAATTTTTGACATAAACAAGAGTTTAATAGGTAAAAAGATTGTCAATGACAGGACGCACACTGACATCTGGAGGGAGCTCGGAGTAGAGTCGCTGCTCCATCGTGTTGAAAGGAGCCAGTTGAGGTAGATCCTCATCAGGATGCCTCCTGGGTGCCTCCCCTTGAAGGTTTTCCGGGCACGTCCAACTGGTAGCAGACCCCGGGGTAAACCCAGAACATGCTGGAGAGATTATATATTTCATCTGGCCTGGGCACGCCTTGCGATCCCCCAGGAGGAGCTGGAAACCGTTGCTGGGCAGAGGGACATCTGGACAACCCTTTGCATTTGCATTCTGTAATTTCACGCGCTGCTACTTAGCAATGTGTTACAGTAATGTGATTACAGTTAATCCATGTAGCGCTCCGTTACTTTGACATTTGAGGGTGGACTTGTTTTACTGGGAGTCAGATTGAGGGTTGATACAGATTTGGTATCTGTGTGTTCAGCAGAGAGACTTGTCCAGGATGAGCTAGCTTCACGCGGGAGAAGGGGGGTATTCCAAAGTTGTTTTATTTACATGTTTTTGTGTGTTTGTAGCTGGCTTGCTGGTGAGCCTACATTTGAAGTGTTTGAAGTAGATGGAGTCGTGTTTGCATCCACCCGATGAATCCAGTATTTCCTCTCTGTTAGCTCTGTGTTTGAGGGAAATATCTGGCTCTAGTCTATAACTGTGTCTGTCTGCTGTTTGCTGCTGAGCAGGTGGTGGACTGTGGGTTTATCAGAGATTTTTCACTAAAAAACGATGCTGAAGAGAGCTTTGAGAGTGTTTTGGCCATAAAACCAAAACAATGAGCTGAAAGAAGCTAAAAAGCTCAACACAGCTGAGTGGAACTGCAGTAGTTCATCACTACAAGCGACCCCTTTTACATTATACTGTACATGTAATTTTTTCCCATTTTTAATACAAACATATTGATTAGTACATTCACTGTTTCTCACCAAAACACAGTGTGTGCATCCTTGAGGTCTAACACATGTTGAGTGCTTTTCTCTCCTTACAGAACATTTGCAAAGCCAAGAAAAGCGTGAAACCAGCAGTGTGTGAATCGTGTCGCCCGTTAGCTTGTAAAGCATTGCTCCACAGCGTTACTAGTGGTCAAAACCTTCACAGGGTACCTTTTAATATAAAAAGCACATTCGTTACTTTAACACAAAATCTACTTTATGCAGGTCGTTTGCACTCAAGTTTGACAAACTTTACAAAATTGCAAAAAAAAAAAACAATTATCTTGACTATATACAGTCAAGAAATAAAAAAATCCTCTCATTGTAAAACCTCTTCACATCCAAAATGTCACCATGTAGACACTGATGCACATTTGCATTTCATAGAAATGTCCATCAGCACCAGATGAAGTGAGACAATATGTGATGAGATGAGCCCCTGGGGACAGAATGGGATTGTTTAAAATTGAAAGAAACTGGATAAAACCCCACAGGAGCTGGGCAGAGATTTAATTTAATTTAATGTCATCTAACACAAACAGCTCTCTGTGAGAAAGAAACTGGCAGCATGAGTCATGAGCCTGCTGGGCTTCGTTCAGTGACGGCAGCAAGAAGCATGTCAGTTTAAAATGACAACATTTCAGCAGTTTTCAGCCCTGACATTCAGTCCCACCCTGGTCGAGCATTTTAAATCGTTCGCTGCTTTCATTTCACACTGTTACCGCTCACACTAATCTGTCCTCATTTCTCTACCAAAGACCTAAAATGAGTATTGGCATTTTTCACCCTGACGTTGAAATTGATCCCACAGTCTGTTTTTTTTATTATCATGTGGATTTTTCTGCTCATCCAACTTTTAGTAGCGGTGGAAGTTTAACTAAATGGTATGTATGCTGTTGCAGAGCTGAATAATTTAAGAATAGGGCTTACTAAATATTTTGTATTTGTATATGTGAATTGTTTTTCTGCAACTTATGGTTATTTTCATTATTGATCAGATTATTTTCTCTGTTAATCGATTTATCGTTTTGTCCATAAAATGTCAGAAGATAGTGAAAAATGCCTGTTATAATTTCACACAGCCTAATCTTCAAATGTCTTGTTTTGTTCGACCAACAGTCCAAAACCCAAATATATGCATTTTACAATCATTCATGGCAAAGAAGAGCATTAAATCCTCACATTTGAGATACATGTGTATATACAGTATATGTACATATATAATGAAAATGATGATGGTTAACATGCTTTCTATAATAGTGGGAACCTAAAATCAGGTTTCATGTTCCAGGCTGTCTGACAATCGGTCGGTCATGAACCTATTACCACTTTATTTCTCTATACTGTATGCCGATGGTATATTCAGTCTCTTTCCCACCTTCTAAATATATTCAATAGTTTTAACTCAACTTTATTTATATAGCACCTCTCATACAAACATGCAGCCCAAAGTGCTAGAAAAACAAAAAATAGACAATAATAGATACAATTTTTGCAAGACTGAGAATTACAACAATAAAACAAAGTGTTGAAAATAAATTAAATAAAATTTCAGGATATAAAGTTAACTGGGGTAAATCTGCTTCACTGCCACTCAATGCATCAAGACAGTTGACCTCCATATTTAATATTCCTGTGGTTCAGATTCATCAAATCCACCCTTCAATTGTAAACATTGTAAAAAAACAACAACTACAAGGCACTTATGACAGAGGTAGAAGCCGATTTACAAAGATGGAAAACTCCCATTATCGCTTCACTCTCGCATCTCTCCGTTACTAAAATGAACGTCCTCATCTTTCTTAGCTTAATGATACCTTTACCACCACCTAAAGACCACTGGAAAAAAACATTCTTTAACATCGAGGTTTATATGAGAGAATAAAAATCCCAGACTGAAACTGTCAACTCTCCAAAGATAAAAAGGCCAAGGTGGTGGTTAAATCCTGCTTCTTGTGTGTCTCGGAGGCCAGAGGAAGAGAACATGGTGCACCCTCACAGGTTAAGCCCTGATCCTCTCCAGCATTTCACTCAAACAGTCAAGAAAGATATTCGGCTCAATTGCTACTGAAGTAATCTCCACCTGGCGTCATATCCAAAAGCACTGCGAAATTTTGTCTAACTGGTATTTTCACTCTCTGCCTTGGAATAGACATCTCCCCACACATCCATTTTTATACAGCTCTGACCAGCCGACCAGACTGGTCTCGACAATATACTCCATCTTACATAAGGCCTGTAAGCCCCTGTCCATTGACGGACTGTGGAAGGCGGATCTCTCTTCGAATAGCTCCAGCCCAAATTGAAAACTGATCTGGCAGAACATGCAACTATCTTCTAGGAACCCCAACCATCAAGTTATTCATTTTAATTCCATACACAGAACATACTTCACTCCCCGCACATTGCATAAAATAAAAGCTTTACCATAACTGCTGTGCACTCAATGTTGTATTTGCACCTTGACTACAAAGAGCTTTACTGTCTTATCTTTCACTGATGTCTGATCTTTATATAAATAATAATAAAAATATAGATACAACTTTATTTTTTACCTAAAAACATGCAGAGAAGATGACAGTACTTTTCACAGCCCTGAGTAGTGTCTGCAGGTTTTCTTTCAGGCTGCATACAACCCCAACAACCTCCACCAATAAGGCCTGGCAACCATTGGTTGCTGCTCATTAAGCTTTTACAGCTTGAGCGTATGGTAAAGACAAAAAGATTTATTGATTAATCAAGACAATAATATACAGATTTATCCATAATGAAGACCAGCATTAATTGCAGCCCTAATTGCAATAAAATATGTCCTTGTGTACATAAGTTTTCTCACTCGGATGGTCCAGAGATGTAAAGTGCTTGTTGCTCGTTTGGTGTGTTGTTGTGATGGTCAGCAACCGAAAATAGCATCACATTGGGTTTGTGTCAGGGCTGTACCATTTTGATGTAGACTGACAAGTGGGAGGTTATGCATTTCATTAAGCCTAAAGGGGAGGATGTGACAAAATAGTATGTGTGCTTGTGCGTGAGGGGCATCAATAGTTTTATCAGAGATCTGAATTATCTGCATTAAATTAATAACATTTACAGAAAATCTTGATTAAATCAAACACACGATGAAAGGGCACAATAAGCATTATGTGGTGAAAACAGCATCAGTACAGTAACTACGACCTTCAGGCAGAAATCAACATGTTCTGATGGAAAGAAAAAAATCTATTACACAGTCTGTATCATAAAATTGATATACACCAGTTACCAGGGCATACACCATGAAGATTTATGCCGGCCTTGAACGGTGGTGAATGCTCTCTGCAAATAAAGGAGGTGGTAAATCTAGTCTGTCAGCTGCTCGGTCTGACTCTGCTTGTCTCTAATACGTCCGTGGGATTGTAATTATACACTGGTCAGTGGCCCGTGGCTGGTCAGTGAAAGATACACAAAAAAACAAGCATGTAATTTGTTATAAACTACAATCAGCTTGGTGCTAAATGGATTCTTGTCTGCTGCTTCCTCTGTTAGGGTTTGCATGGTCTCCACATGTTAAGGGGGATGCTCTGGTTTCCTCCCTGCAGGTCAGGTGAGGTGGAAAGTCTAAACTCTGCGGGTTTGATGTAAAAGTGTCTTGGCTCTGCAGCTGACTGACCATCTGTCCAGAGTTTTCCCTCCAACTTTTGCACCCTGCATGCTGGAGACTTTCCTCACCAGAAATAGAGCTGGTTGTTCTTTTCAAAAACTTAAAGCTGCACTAATCAACATTTTTAGCCACGTTAGCAGCAGGTCTCTAGGGATGGCAAACTCAGTCAGCCTGTCTACCATTTTTAGTCCAAACTTAAATATTTTTAGTGAAATGTCTCAACAACTATTGGATGCATTGCTGTGAATTTTGGTTATGATATGCATGTTCCCCAGAGGATGATTCCTACTGAGTTTGATGATCCTCTGACAAACAGCAGGTTTTGTCTGTTCGATTTGAGGACTTGCTGCATGCTGGGATAGGCTCCTGATGTTACCATGAATAGGGTTTAGAAAATGCAACCCTATCGCCAGACAGGAACGCCAGTACTGAGCAATTGTGCAAAAAGGTTAAGGTATGGTCAGGGTCAGTCATCTAAAACTCTTGGTTACAGTTAGAGAGGGATTGTGGTTGAGGTTAATAAAAATGCAGGTCTGTGATGGGATGCAAATTCTGGACTCCTGTGTGGACGTCAGACGCACTAAATGACCTCCACGTTTACTTTCCTCCTCTCTACATAAAGGACACATTACTTCCTGCAGTGACATTGAACGCTGGCATTGGATGTATATCGTGAGGTGCAGAGTCATCCAGTATGGATGTAAATCTGAGGGACGCTGGGCTCGATAAAGCTAAACTCAAAGTGATCCAGCAGTCATGCTTTCTTGCTCTGCAGTCGCACATGGAATAAAAAAAAGCGACTCCACTCTTGAAGCATATCTTCATTTTGCAGATTGATCGCTGACTGAGAGGTACAGTAGCTGTCATGAGCGTTTGTGAAAGGCTTGTCACGCTTCTTTGTAATAATCAGTGTGGGAGGATTGTTCTACTTATTCATCTACTCATTTCCACTCTATTTATAAGGCAGGGAAGGACGCATGCAAGAGTGAATGTGCACAGCCAAAAAGTGCCAAGGCCGAGCATCAGACTGAGACTAACACGCTGCTGCATCGGGTTCGTACAGTGAAGTAAACACATGTAGCCTCACATCCTCTCTCTCTCTCTCTCTCTCCGTGTGGCCTTCAGGGCCTTTTACAGGCAGATAGCTCATCAATAAACATTTTAATTATGAATATGGAATGACTACAGTTTGTGTTTATATCCACACTTTCACATGTATTCTGACACGTTGCTACTTACCTGCAGCTGTGACTTAATACCCTGTAAATTAACTGTGGACACGAGGGCCACAGACAATATCAAAGTCTTAAGGAGGATTAGTTTACACTCCTCCTTTATCTCTTCAACTCCCCCCAATCTGTCTCCCTTTATATGTTGTCATATACTCAGTGTTAGAATAGGATTGTAACCAGGAGCAAAGGGCACATAAGGGGCCGCTAGCCCCCTGGCAGGACCGGCCAAAGGTGGCCTGGCTTTGGACCTGCCATCTGCTGGATGAATGGCTGAGCAGATCCCCCCCCGCCTCGGCCCTGCTTGCATTAACACACTCCCCCTCGCTGGGCTATGAAAGATCTGTCAAAGATTTCTGATGGCTTACGCTTTAAGGATAAAACCTGATGTGAAGATCAAGGCTATTACCTCACCATGAGGTCTCTGTGTGCAAGCTAATAACATGATACAAGTTGGTGGGACATGGCGCCGTATTTGGTGGAAACATCATTAATCATCCCACCCCCTCCCTGCGCAACCAGGAGGACATTGGCCCTCGTTGATCGCGGCGTCATGGCAACTAACACGTAATGAAGTGCTGAGATCAACATTAGAAACTTGTCTGATCTGATTTATGAAACTTTGCAGAAATGAACACAAGGTCCAACATGAAAGGTGTGTGTGTTCTCAGAGGGATGCAAAATCTGAGATTCCTCTTCCCCTAAAAAAATAATAATAATAATAAATCCATGTACACTTCCAGATCCATTTGCATGCTAATTATGTTTATCTCTCAGCTGTTGGTGGAATTGAGCACAGATTAGCACCTTGCAGCTGCCTTTAGCAATGTAATAAGCATCCTTACAATCTCTTTCACCCAAAACAAAACATAATTACATGAATGAGTATTATTATTTTTTGCTTAATTTCCAGACTTGTCAGACTAAACAGTTTTATAAAGAAAGCCTCAAAGCAATTGGATTGAGAGGCTTCAAGTATTTGTAATTATTTTGTCACCACAGCACAAATCTTACCGCAGCTCTCAGACAAATGGATGTGAAATTTATCGGCCGTGAGATTGAGATCAGCTCGATAAAAACGCTTCTTTTCGAGGGATTAACATCACAGACTCATTTTAAAACCAGATCAGGCCAGACCTTATTTAGATAAGACTGTGACTCGGGAAACTTTGAAGTAGCATCGGAGGAGGTGGGGATTGTTGTAACGAGAGAGGATGAGGTTGTTGACGAGTATCTTGTTTGATCTCCGGCAGCCTGTCTTCTGCTGTGTGGGATTGTGTAAGAAGGAAAAAAAAGGAGAAAGAGACCATGTGTGTTTGTGCAGCATCAGTGCTGTATACTGTTTGTTGAAGAAATTAGGTTCGGTATACTCCCACAGTTTTGGCGTCCTGATTGCTGTCACTAGTGATTGCTGGAGGACTATGAAATTAGTGTTTTCGATCTTTGCACAGATGTACTTCCATCTCTCATTCAGAAATTTTAATTTAATAATGTTTTACTAAGCTCGACACAGTACATATCCATATCTGGTTCAATAATTCATGAAAAGGTGCAGCTCTGTGCTTGTTCTGTGTTTCAGGAACATAACTGTCTGTCCAGTGTGACGAAAAAGTGACAGTCAAATTCAATCAGGGGAAGAAGTGTGAATACGCCATCTGCATCAATGTGACAAGCAGAGATTTCCTTGTTCTTTGTGCCGTTTCGTCCTTGAATTCGTCCTCTTCTTCTATTTTTTGCCGGAGCCACTGTCTCACCCCTCCCGGCTCAATATTCATCGTGTGAAGTTATTCTCCCTCGAGCTGGGAAGACACTTGCAGACACTGAACCTGAAGGATCATTTCACCCGCACTGACCGACCGGTCGTTTCAACAATCCATGTCTGGCAACGTGGCAAAGATAGAAGATGCCATACAGCTACTCGTGTGTCCACAGGCAATGTTGTCTGAATATGTGCAAAACCCAAAGTCACAAAGTCAAAACTATGATCACTAATAAGACTGAAGGATCAGCTGAAGACTTCTGATCACAGAAATCTTTGTTTTCTGGCACATCTAATTCAAATCAAAGCATCATTCAAAACATAACCCTCTATGACTCTGCACTTCTTCTCTTTTTCAACACAAAGTAAACCATGATGTAGTTTAATCCAAAACGGATTAAAGAGCACTACTATCTTGCTGTCCCAGTTATTCCACACTCACAAAACACTGAAGTTATTTATATCTCTGCAGCCAGAACGCTCACACTAACCAGAAAACATTATTACAGCGCCCTCGTCTTGGTCTCTTCGTTGCCTGTAAATGTACAAGGTGATGACAACATTTAAACACACAAAGCATTAAATGCTCTTCGCCTGCACAAATGTCTCAAGGCAAAATCTGCAATACGTTAAAATCTCACACAGATTGCCCTCGAACATGACGAGGCATCTTGAAAAATGTCGCCAGAGGATGAATCCTAATATAATGCCAAATATGATGCAGGTCTGCATGGAGCTGTAGTGAGAGAGATACTCTTTTAACAGCGTGTCTTTTTTAATACCTTTACAAAACCAAAAACACAAGAGCAAAAGTGTGAGGAATGTTTGTCTGCTCTAACGCAAGCTGCTAATGTTAGCATGCCCGGCTAACTAGCTTACTATGTACAATAGTAACCTAGCGTTACTTCTAAAGCCAAGGAACATAACATTAGCTAACTGGATTATTTTATACAGGTTGTGTTAGAAACAGTTGGAAGACGGTCCTACAAGATACTATATCAGGGTTTAGGCCAACGTTAGCGCCTCTGTCTTTAGGACAAGTTTACTATCAGCAGCTCCAGCCAAACTCATTACCTTCATCCTCAAAGGCTTTTCTCCCACAAAAAGTTCAACTGTTTGAAAATGAGAACAATAAAGCATCACTCTAAGTCTGATGTGTTTTTTATTGTAGAATTTCATATCTTAATATAGTAGGGCTAACTAGCTCTAATCTTCAGTACAACAACACGGATCAGCTGGTGACGCTGCTGTTGGTATCTGTTAGCCTCAGTCTATATGATATCATATAGCCTATGTAATAATAATAATAACACATTTTATTTATCAAGCGCTTTTACAAGTGCTCAAAGACGCCGTCAAGTGCATATTTAAGACCCTTTTACAAGGTTCTCCTTTGAAAACAAGTCAGCTGGAAACCTTAAAAAGTTGTCTGAAGACTGAGTTTTCTATCTTTGTGCCCTGTGAGAATGTAAAGCTTTAAAAGTATTTAAAACATCTCCCATCACCTAATCAACAGATTAAGTATTAAGACAGCTGTAATTTACAGTATGATTTCATAACTGGAACTCAGAGAAGCTGGGGCGTGATATCTTATTGAGAAATATAATTAAATAAATAAGGATTGAACCAAAGATTCAGGCTAGAAAGGACTTGACCAAGATTAATTAATGTGGGATGGTACTGAGGCAATGCCGATATCTATTTTTTCTTTTTTTTGTTAGACTTTGTAGTGAAGATTTGATCCCCTCCATTAGCCTTGAGTGAAGCATTATGAAAATAGATAATTAAATTATCCATGCAGTGTAAATGATTTATTTTTAATGGCTCCAAGATAATGAACTTTCATTTTTTGTGCATTATGTTTATTTGTTGGTATTTTTTTTTAGGATGACATGTTTGGGAATTGTGATTAAATGTTTTGTAATTCATCAGAGAGAGAAACTTAATGAAAGCAGACTTTTTCTTTTTTAAATTGTGAAGAACACTTGGCAGCTCAAACGCTCTGACGCTTTGTTATGAAATTTGCAAAAAGCACTTAGTCTAATTACAGAGGTTTATGGGCATGACATAGCAGACATATACATATTTATTTTTATTGTACATATAATGAGTCGAACACAGTACACTGGATTTATCAGAAGAAGCAGAGCCACTTTTACACATACTGTAAGTTGCCATTCTGCACAAATTGCAGGGTAATGCTTTAGATTTAAGCCCACAAATTACGCTGTAAATATTTTGTATGTATGAGGTATCAATAATATACTTACTGGGTACCTACTACAGTAGTAGGTAAGGGGAGAAGTACCTGGAATAAGGGGGTTTGGTACATATTTAAATAATTATGGAGTAGAGACGGGGGATATTCTGAGGAACTGAGATTACACTGTCAAAAGTTTTTAAATATAAAATGTTTTAAAACGATATTTTCACTGTTACTGAACATAGAAACACCCGAATCCTGTAGATTTATGGCATGGCCACCAGTTTTAATTATTTCAACTCTGTTTCTGAGAAATCATGTTTTGTCCGTAATATTGGCGGGCGGCTTTAAATACTACAATACCCGTGAGCCGTTAGCATGGAGAAGAGGCGTGAAGCAGAGCGGTAGCAAATTCAAAACGCTTCGTTGTTACAGTTGAGAACAAAACACGGCGTCATAGTTGATGAATTCGTCCACAATTAACCCAGAATTTAAAGGTGAATTGATTTAAACTGCAGATTGTGTTTTCAGTTTTCCCAACACCGTAATCTTTAGCTTCCACCCGCCGTTAGTGGCACACTTAACAGAATTTTAAGCTTTGTGATTGGATGTTTCCTGCTAAAATGCACCTCGGGAGTCTTAGGTAACATCTCCGTCGAAGTTTTTATGTACATATTTAATGTATATATTTAATATTTACCCAGTAAGTATTTTAGTGGTAAAATCCTATAATGTAATCCAGAGTGTTAATATATACAGAATGATTTTAAACCACCATCTCAACACAAATCCAGTGCTGCAGCTGTGTCAGGTCAGGTGAGGTAAGGGCATCATTGTCAGTGTGAACGCACTTATGCACTCAAAATAGCAAATAAGTACAGAAGAACGTGAACTGACACACAGCTACAGCGTTAACTAGCTTACAGTGTGTTGAATAAGCACATTAGTGTCATGTTTCTATGGTGACAATGTTCCAGATCTCTGATGCTAACTTATCTGATGCAGGTTATTAAGTTATTAACATTATTTAAATTCTGGACAAACACAATCACTAAAGCTGCTGATTTTTACATCATTTGAATGTTCACTCAGACAACTTGTGTTCTGATATCAATACACAATATACAATCTACATTCTGTCATCATAATTGTATATAATATGATTTTCCTTTGGGAATCTATTCTGTACGCAACATATCTCTTTCATGTCTGTCCGTCCTGGGAGAGGGATCCTCCTCTGTGGCTCTTTCTGAGGTTTCTTCCATTTTTTCCCTGTTAAAATGTTTTTTTGGGGAGTTTTTCCTCATCCAAATCGAGGGTCTAAGGACAGAGGGTGTTGTATCCTGTACAGGTTGTAAAGCTCCTTGAGGCAAATTGTGATTTGTGACTTGACTTGACTCTTGTGTATTGATGAATATTTTACTCCACATTCACTGACGCAGACTTGTCAACCAGTCTCTGTAGACATAGTAAGTTCACTGATGAAACACGAATGATGAAACCCCTTCTCTCATCTCATCATGAGTAAAAGTCTCAACAGCTTTGTGAAAAGGTCGTAAGAGGAAATATTTAGCTGGAACTTTTCGTGGACTGCTGGTGGTTTTGTAGCATTTCTGCATAATGTTGCCTTTTCCCAGTAAGTATATCAGTCTGTACACACAGCTGAGTCTAATGTCACACATGTGGAGGTGGCAGAGATTGGATTTTCAAAAGAAGATCGAATTGATTCTTGTCTTTGCGTCTGCATAGAGATTGTTCACTTAAGGGAGATTTGGCATGAAATAACTGATGCCTTCACTGTCGGGTTCCTGCAGAAAATGAGAGAACAGACAGAGACGAAGAAATGCGGCAACAGATGTCACTGGTTTATTTCCAGGGTGTGTTTTTTGTAACACCTGTAAGATTGTTGTGCTGTTTTGAGCGCCGTGCAGTTCTGCTTATTCAGGTAAACAGCGAGCATTTTTGAAAAAAGGCGTGAATGTGCGTGCATGCTTGTGCAAGAGACACAGAGCGGGAGATGGCGAGCATTTCTGATGAGTGTCATCACGAGCGGGTGGATGGTGCGAGTGAGTCAGTGTGGCGGTGCAATAACACCTGCGAGTGTGTCTCATTCTTTGGCAGCTCGATCCCCTCGGGTCCCATAAAGGCTGTCAGAGGAGTGGGAGAGACAGACAGAGCTCTCCAGAGACGGAGGCTGGCAGAGCGAATGGGCGGCTGTCATCTGATTGTATCCATGTGCATGTATGTATATGCTAATGTGTGTGAGGATTTGATGAATGTTGCAATCAGTGGACGTGTATTGTGCCAGCAGGATAAGACGCTGTGATGTATGAGAGAGGCTGACTGTTAATAAGCTGCATCTTAATCAAACAGTTCACTCAGAGACGGAAAAAATGTCACAGATAAGAGAGGAAAGTTAAAGAGAGGGACATAATGCATGGGATTTCTATTAACATGCATGTATCAATATGTAATGTTGAACGACTATGTGTGTGTGTGTGGTTTTATGCATACATGTGTGGAAAGTTCATATCTGCTCATAAGAGTAACTGGAGTATGATGTACCTGCATATTATCTGCCCTTAAAGTCAAGTCATTTTCTGAACTCATGGCTTCACTTATCATATATATTTGTTTTATATTAGCGATGAATCGAGTCACGTGTAAGGTTAAAAGAGGCACTAGTGGTGATGAACCCGCAAAGAAACACCCACCCGACTCTGCAGCGCTACGTAGCTTTTTAGCCTTTTTTAACATTAGCTTGTTGTTTTGGTTTTACAGCCCACAAATGTACAGTACGGTTGAGTTTCACAGCTCTCATTAACCTTGTTTCCAGCAACAGGCATCTATTTTATGCCAAATAAACCAAAACACCCCTGATATTAAAATCTTTGTTAGCTTAACACAGACAAACTTTTACTTTGTGAACACAGAAAATGTACCAGTTTAGCTTTGTGGATACTTAAAACATTGTAACTTGGTTTCGTCCATATTCTCATCACTCTCTAACTTTTCCAACTTTATAGTAAATCTCTGCTGTCTAAAAACTTCTACACTGTTCAGCCCTCTTTGTTCTGCCACTACCACAGGCTGTATATAAAGATGGCCGACGCGTCTTCACTTCCTCCCTCTGTACAAAAATGAAGCCAAAATACCCCGGGTACGGGAGCTGCCATCTTGCGCTGGTGTCATTTGGAGCCAGAGTCTGCGCAGTAGTGATCCTCGAGTTCCCGCCCACACAGCCGCCCGAGCACACCACAAGTTGTCAATCATGACGTCTCACCCCCTTTTTATAGCATCAAAAAACGAATTGAAACCAAACTGATCAGAAAAACGAACACTTGAACAAACATCAGCGTGATAAGAACTACCTGAAATGACAGAAACCATCTTTGGGAACATTTTATTTGACGTGTACTTTGATTTTCTTTCTTTCTTTCTTTCAGTTTGGTCCATGTCCCATCCGTTAACATGGAGGGGGCGGGGCTTATGACCTATACTGCAGCCAGCCACCAGGGGGCGATCCAGATGTTTTGGCTTCACTTTTGGGGAGCTGTTCATCTTTATATAAACAGTTTATGGCCATGACATGTTATCTGATGCTATGTGAGCTAATGGGAAATGGTGAGAGGAAGTACAGTATGAGAGGAAGAACAGGAGGTGTTAATGCTCCTTTGTTTTGGTCCCACTTTCCTGTTACAATCATTCCTCCTTCACAGCCCCACTTCAGATTCTTCCTTCACCTCTATCTGCCTCAGTTCTCCGCTGAGAGCCCTTCACCTCCCTCCCTGCCTGCCTGCCTTTCATTATTCTCAGCGTTGTTTTGTTTTCTGTCCTTCGCAGGGAAACACTGATGCTGAGCTGATCCACTGGGATGCCGACAGTGAAGGAAAAAGAGGACAACAGCTATATTTGAATCGCTCCTCCTCTGCAGCTTACTAAGGAAACTCCTCACAACACAGTACTGAATACTGTACAGCACCTGCACGCCACTTTGCTTGGATCCTGCGTCAGCCTCTCTGCTTTGAGCTGGCTGTACACTTTCATTTTTCAGGGAAGAGAAGTTCAATAGCAGCCCCAGGGCTTTGGTCCTGTCGAACCCTGACCCCTGACACGTCACCCCTTCCCTCCCCTCTCTTCTCCCTGCCATGTCCAACGAAAGCAGCCTCCTCAGTGTCTGGCAGGCCTCCGATTGGGCAGACACCTCTCAGTGTCCGCCCTCGGTAGGCGGGGCAACTTTCTTGATCGTAGCGTACAGCGCTGTCATAGCAATCGGGTTGCTAGGCAACGCAGGCCTGGTGTTCATCATCGCCCGGCAACAGGAGTTGCGCAACGTCACCAACATCCTGATCGCCAACCTGTCGTGCTCCGACATCCTCATGTGCGTGGTGTGTCTGCCTGTTACCGTCATCTACACACTGATGGACCGCTGGGTGCTGGGAGAGGCCCTGTGTAAGGTCAGTGGACCACACACACACACACACACACACACACACACTCACTCACCTAAACATCTGTTTTTTTTACCTGTCTCAGGTGACGCCCTTTGTTCAGTGCATGTCGGTGACGGTCTCAGTCTTCTCCTTGGTGCTGATCGCTCTGGAGCGTCACCAGCTGATTCTCCATCCCACCGGCTGGTCCCCCGCTGCCGGCCACTCCTACCTGGCTGTAGGGCTAACGTGGCTGGTGGCTTGCTTCATCTCTCTGCCCTTCCTCTCCTTCAACATCCTCACTAATGACCCCTTCCAGAACATCAGCCTGCCCGCCCACCCCTTCAGGTGAGCTACGATATCTGGGATACAGGTGTGTGCAGGTATGTGTTTGGTCAGCCATACCATATATTTATATTGGTCATAAGGCCCAGTAACGCCAACATTTAAAGCAGCAGCTAAATCAACTAATTCAAGTGGAACTGCCAGGATCAGTGGATTCGTAAATCAACACAAGGTTTTCACAGCGAGTTCAACTTTTGTGAACTTTGACCCACACATTTGCATGATTGACCAATAGCAAACCATCTTGCCAGTGCTGCCCTTTAGCTGTGTTGCACCGTCCACTTTTACTAACTGACAGTTAGCGCGCTTGTTCGGAAGCTCAGTAGCTCGCTTCCCTCTTCAGTAAAACTTTTGATTGAATGAAATAATTTACAATTCTGAGAACAAAATAGAAAGAACCTCAGAGAGCTATTGTGACTGACTAGCTCTAGTATGTTCCAGGCTGGCTGGCGTGTTAGCCATTAGCTCACCAGCTACAGTAGTTCTCCAACAAGCCCTGTGAGTAGTCCCTACATCACCAGATCATACACAATGACTTTCACTGTGCCACTTCCTGTGTTCAGACAGAACATGAGGTGAATTTCAGAGGTGGCATGATTGCATACAAAGATGCTAGTAGACGCTCATTCCCCCGGGGTGGCGCGAAGAGTCCAGGATCGTTGCCTTGAGGCCTTGAGCTACACACAGGTCCCCATTTTCTTGGTGGCGTAAAGCCAGCAGTACCGCAGACTCTGCGTTTGCATCAGCTCAGACCAACCTTTTATTGCAAATGCAAGGTGCACATATACAGACTAGAGGTCTTCACAGGTCCAAAAAGTTGGTTTCAATCCAAAACTGAACTGTGGAAAACCAACCCGAACCCAACATGAATAAATGAATTCAATTCAGTTAAATTAGACCCGATCTGAAGGGCACAGTCAGACCTGATCCAAAATGCAGTCGACTTGAACAGCTTTTGCACCCAGTTTCAGGAAACCAAGGACCACAGAGTGAAAGTTTTAGCAGAGACTCCAGCTTTTATGAACTTATGGTTACTGGAATAGAGAAAATGTTTCTGTTCTTGTTCTAAAGTTTAGCAAAATGTCAGCAAAGCTTAATTCACAATTTACATTTCACCATCTAGGCATTAAGATGGCTCTTAGACCCAGGATGGCTCATAGTAAACACAGTGATAAAATAAGTTAATATTCCTCAAGCAACAACAGAGCATCCAGATAACAATTAACGCTAAATAATAAATGCAACAACAATAATGAAAAGTAAGTAAAATAAGAACATCCCTCTTATTAGCAGGCTAATACAAACAGAGACGACTGCATCACTAGTTGGAGAAATGAAGTATGGGTGAGCAAAGTAGTTTAAAAATCTGATTATCCAGTGTGGATATATACAGCATATATTTCTTTTAACTGTACGATCACTACACAGTCAGAAAAACATGCCTGCTTTGAAACATAATCCCTCCGGTGCCTTGACGCACTCGGCTGAGGAACAATGAATTACTCTTCGTCACTCCTCCATCTTTTACAATATTCAATGATCACAGCGGTGATTTTACGCATCACAGCACCTGATTGGAAATGTTTGCTGTGGTGCAACTGTGTGCTGTGGGAACACAACAGCCATTTGAATGAGGCTTCTTCAGATGATCCTTTTGGAACATTAGAACATTGCTTTTTGTTTTATTCAGACATATTCGTTATGTGGATGTAAAACTTACCATACCGTTGAAGCCTTAAATATCGACTAACGTGAATGTGAAGGACACCAGTCCTGCTTCTTACACTGATTCCACGAGGGGCAGAAATGTTTAGATCAATTCAAAACCAATTCTTCAGCTCTTACTTTTTAGGCCCTCATTCCAGTTCACTGTGTGTCGAGCTGTTCAGTTGTGTGGACTCGAGTCACATGACTTGCACTTGACTTGGAGTTGAACACCAGTGACTCGTGACTTTTTTATGATTAAATTCACTTGCACTTGTTTTAACAAATAAATACAAATTTTAAAATTTCATGATTTGTTTAAATCCAATATATTATTACTCTGTTGTTAAAATGGCATTACATTTGGAGAAGAGCACATAATGACTTGTTTAGGACTCGAAACTCAAAGTTTAGGACTCGGGACTTGAGTGCAAAGACTTGAGACTTACTTGTGACAATGACTTGGTCCCACCTCTGCTAATTGATGTTGATTAAACTCGCTTTATTTAAAACAGTTAATGGCATTAATTTGGAAGCATGTTACAGTCTTCTGCCTGTCTGAGAATAACGAAACCAAAGTGTAATTTACTGGCCAACATCACTGGCTGAATATCTTTTGAAAAACTGAAATTGGTCCGTGTGTTCTGGAGTAATGGCTCACCAATCCAACAGTCTCCAACAAACACAGACACACATCGATCTGAGAATATGGATCGTAAAGCCCTAGAACACTTCATTTGTTCAGAGAAAGCAATGAAAGAAAGGCTCAATGAGAGCTTTGAGTTATAGAAGCTAGTGGAACAAAGGCTCATCCAGAGGTCGCATCAGGACTTCCATGAATCCATAAATGCCTTTCTATTCTCTGCTTACAGTCTTCTCTACCTGTGTCTGTCGTGTCTAAGGGACCATTTGATCTGTATGGAGCTGTGGCCGTCAGATAAGCATCGTCTTGCCTACACGACCTCACTGCTGCTCTTCCAGTACTGCCTGCCACTTCTGCTGGTGCTCCTCTGCTACCTCAGGATCTTCCTCCGCCTGAGACGACGCAGGTCACACCGCTGTACTTTTTCTCATTTTCTCAGCTCAGTTCCTTTGTATCACAAGCTTTTGCCATCCAGTGTGTGTTATTATATTAATATGCAGTTTTTTGGTCACTATTTATATATTACATCACCCTGCCTTAGGTTTGGTGTGATATTTCACAGTGAATTGTCTGACAATAGGCATCATGCTGTGTTGTGCAGGGACATGCTGGAGCACAGCAGGAGGACTCGGGGAGCCCAGAGGATTAACGTCATGCTGCTAGCCATAGTCATAGCCTTCGCTCTGTGCTGGCTGCCGCTGAATGTCTTCAACACACTGTTTGACTGGCACCACCAGGCCCTGCCCGACTGCCAGCACGACGCCATCTTCTCCGCCTGCCACCTGACAGCGATGGCCTCCACCTGCATTAACCCCGTGGTGTACGGCTTCCTCAACAGCAACTTCCAGAGGGAGCTGAAGTCGACGCTGCAGCGCTGCCAGTGTGGCAACCGTGCAGCGGAGAGCTACGAGAGCTTCCCCCTCTCCACCGTGGGCAGCGAGGGCATGACGAAAGCCACCTCCCTCAACAGGATGGGGTCGGTGTGCGTTCCCTCACCCAGACCTGAGATCAGCTCAGCAATACCAGCGAAAACAATACCAGCTAACACCTAATGATGAGTACTACCAAACTCTTGTCTGACAAGTGGCTGGCAGGCAAATGGCTTGTGAGTGGCTGACAGCTGGGACAGTGTGTACCAGACAGATCGTGAACAGCTGTCTGCAACCTCTGAGAAAGTCAAATGCTACTTTCTTCATTTCAATAACTTTCCTGCCAGAGTAAAACAGCTTATTTCACTCGGGCTGACTGTTCGGGGGCAGGAAAACGTGGAGGGAGGAGGTTGGCTGACGTAGCTTCAAGTCCAGGACATGAGAAGCAAAATCTTGTAAATGGACTCTGTTTGAGGGACACGGAGAGACAGCAGAGGAGCTGGTCGAATTGACCTTTCACTAAGCCCCACCCTCCTTAGTTACTGTTGCTATGGCTGTTAATCTTCGCATACTAGAATGCCACGTGTCGTTTGCTACGGTAACATCGGCAGATTTACCACCGAAATTCAGTCATTTCTGAAACAATGCATCAGTGATTTCAGACAGAAGTCAGTTTCTCATTTTTAGCTGGCGATCGTCGATTTCGTCGGCTGAAATCACAGCTGACGCCGGCAGGTTTTAACAGCTCTAACTAACAGCAGCTAATTAATGTTAGCTCAGTGAGCAGGTTGAACAGTCTGGCTAGGGTTAACAGCTGACTTGTTTTAAAACAAGAACCGTGTAAAAGGGTCCTAAATATTCACTTAATGGCGACATACATGATATAATGCTAAAAGACTGAGGCTGAAGTTAACAGGTTCCAGGTAAAAAAAAGTTGATGATCAATATAGAAAACATGGAGATGTTCTTGTATTGCAGATAGAGCTATAGTTAGCTTGGGTATTATAGTACCATGTGATAAGAAAAAATGTGAGGATAAAGACTTTATTATAAAATATTACACAGAAAAGGATAATATTATTCTGTTCATACATAACCCTGTTTGGATGCTTGCTCATATGTTATTTATTAACAATATGTTTCAATTCTGCAAGAGAAAAGGCTTTCAGGATGAGGAATAAACGTAATGCTATCTCGGGTAACAGGTTTGGTTGGAGTTGCTGCAGTAAAATTACCACAAACCCAATAAAGAGCAGGACAGAGGCGCTAAGTTTAGCTTAAACTCTGTAGCATCCTGGACTGGCTTACTAGAGCCGTGCCTGGTTATGGACCAGTTGCTAAGCTATTTTTGGGACAATTGCTGTTCGGGATGGGATTTAGAGAGAGGTCAATTGTGAGCACTGACAACAAAATATGGGAAATGTAGAAGGAGTGAGACAAAGATGAAGAAGAAAACTCTCCAACAGTATCAAACGGAGAACTTAAGAACCTGAAAGAATATTCTAAACAGTGAAATACATGTGTTTTATATGTAACTTTGCAAAGTGTAAATGATATCATTATGACAGTGAACACTGTTGAAAAGCATGCCTTAGTGAGCATTTTAGAAGTGTGGTGGAGATTGACTGGTACTTGACATAAATACAATGGAAGTAAATTAGGCTGCTTAACATTAGTGTGTTATATAACTCAAACTATCAAAGTTTTCATTACAAACCACTGAACAAGTGATGAATATGCTATAATGAGCATTTAGAAACTTGGAAGGATTTTCTCCTATTTTCAGTGGCTGAGTTATAAATACAATAAAGTCTATGAGAGATGTCCTTGATGCCACTCAGCCTTACTTTTTTCTGAATGAGATGAAACTTGGTAGAAATGCTCCAAATAGTGAGGACTGAAAGGGTGCTTTCAAAAACAACAAAAAGACGTTACATCTTAGTTCACTTTTCCCTTTGTAATTGTCTCTTTTTATTTAATTTAAGCTTTTCCATTGTAGCTTTCAATTTGAGCATTTAATAATTTTATTTTTTACTTTCCATATTCTAATTGACATTTAACGATATCCAAATTTCCATTTTCAGTTTCCTTTTTCCTTTCAATATCTAAATATTCATTTTTATTAGTAGTAGCAGAATCACATTTAATTTTATTTTTGGTTTAAATTATCCTCCATAATCTGGGACTATCAGGGAGTGTATCTTTAACTAATGGAGCAGTCAATGATTTTTGAGCGTTTTCTTCTTTGCTGAATTCTTTGTCAAGTTTGTCAGTTCATTGTGGCCATGTCATTAAACCGAGTGTGAAAAATGTAGTGTGGCTTGGTCTAGTAATGTGGTGCACAAAGTTTGGACCAAAAAAAACGTATTCACAAATTATAACTGGAAATAGAAAAATAGAAATGATGATTTGATAATATATATCCACATATTTGTGTTCAGGAGAAAAATCAACACACAAGTAAGATTACAAATGTGTGTGCTGCTGATCTTTATACTTATTGATACTATTTTAGTCTGACTGCACAAGACCTGCCTCAGTTTCACCAACCTGAGTCAGCTGGAAGTGGATTCAGATGCAGAAAGACTAAAAAAGACAACAAGAAGCTCAAAGTGAAGATTCTGTGAATAATTCAAACAACCAGTTTCTGGCAGCAGTACAAATGCAAACTTAGCCAAAACTACTAAAAAAAATACCATTGAACAAAACCATATAGCCGTCCTTTCTATCAAAGGGGTCTGAAAAAGGGGGACTTGGGCCCATCTGATAGGGCTGTGGGGGTACGTCGAACTAAAAAGGTTGGGAACCACTGAACTAACTGACTCCATGACAACATCATACTTCCTGTTTACATCCCTCAAAGCCCCCAAATTATGGAAGCTTTAGTTCCAAAACTTAGAGTATGATTATCCCCTAAATCAGAATAAGATAAAGAATAATAATTGGAGTTACAAAACCCATTACTATCAATATCAATCAATATTTCTTCTTACCTTACTAAGGCTCAGAGTGTCTCATCAACATGTTTCTTATATTCCTGGAACACTGACACTCTCCTCTATCCATTCATATACACGTATTTGTGCTGTGTTTAAAACCTGGGGGGTTGTCACAGTGTCAGACTTTAAAAGCCAGTAGTATAGATATTTCTGTGTGTCTGAGCATTGTTCGTACGGTGAGTGGTTTTCCTTTAATACAGCATGTGACCTCAGAGTCATGGCTGCCATTAACGGACATCAGAGACTCACCCGTCAGCCAGGACCACCGATCTCCACTGCAGCTGACTGCCTGAAACATATGGGTGAGCTGACTTCTCCAGCTGTGTGAGACAATGACAGAGGTCTCCTGAGGGCAACCACAGCAGATGGACGCCAGGCTTGACATAAGGCTGTGTCTGGTGGGGCTTTGCAGGGTAATGATGGGATGAAAGAGCTCCTTTTCAGGTAATAGATTTATAAATGAAGCATTTTCAAGAAGAGTATTATCACAGACTCTTACGTACTACTTACTAGCTTTAAACGGCATCTCACAGCTTTCATTCGTGGATATGGTTCAGCTGTCATCGCGTGAAAAATGTCACACATCGTATCGTGATAATAACTGAACCATCTACAGAACTGAGCAGGCTCTACTTGCTGATGAAGGCTGTGAGATGTGGCTGAAAGCCCGAAACAAAGTAAGTGTAAAGATGATGTAAAAACACACGCTAAAAGCAATAACTTAGCAACAAATACAGCTTGTAATAAAGGGGATTGTAGCCACTTAAGAAATGTTTTTATTTAGTATTTTTGGTAGCTGAAACAATAGCTGGGTTTCCATCTAAATGTGGCGCAAATTTTAACCGTATTTCGAGAAAACCGGCAAAAGGAAATGCCAATTAATGTGTTTCCATCCACTACCATTATGTGATTATTAGGAGTTGGTTTGTGGAGATAAACAGCTGGTGGAGCTAATTTTCCAGTCAGGTGCCATTAAACCATGTCAAAGGAAGAGTGCGCAACAAGATGACGTAATTAAAAGAGCGTCAAAGCTCAATGGGCAAAAAATAATACAGAAAACATGATGGAAATACGAGCTTTCTGTTAGTTTCATATGTTTTCGTCTGCCGTCATTTTTCGTCTCTTCAGTGGACGTTTAACTCACATGCTTCATGGATGTCATGATTTATTCGCTAAGTCTGTTTCTACTGCACTTAGTCGCAATTTGCTTAAACCAACTTTTCCACCTCAGTAAGAACTTATTTGCGATATTTCGATATTTTTCAAATTTTCTGTTTCCACTCAGGTTTTTCAACATAGCTGTCTACATAGACTGCATAACGGCTCAAGTTTCACTCACATAGCCACGACCTGAAGTGTATTTTTTAACACTACAAGTCCATTTTCCTCCGTTTAACAGTGTTTATTAAAACTCGGGTGACACACACTCAGTGTTCGGCAATGACAAGGACTGAAGCCGGATTTTAGTATTGATTTTTAGTTCAGTGTTGAATTTCACCCGCTGATGGCACCCTGCAACACTAATCAAACGTAGTGCATGTGACGTGGGCGACGCATGTACATACAGAATTGGAGTTACATTCTAGCAACTTATATTTCACCTTGTCTCATCTATCTAGTCAAAATTTGAGCTACTAAGTGAAAATAGTGAAATAGAAACTTAAAACTTCGATTTACTATCTCATAATTTTTAATCACGAGTATTTTCGTCTTTATCATGTCTTACCATTCTTCTTATCATGTCATCTATTTTTTTTCCTTTCCCTGCCAGAAATGGGTTTCCACAGACTGCACATCCAGAAGATATAAATCAATAATTTCTAGCAGAGGTGTATCACAGCTCTGTCAGATAGTTGAGTTTGTCTGTTCTGTTGGTCGCTCTGCCTCTCTGGATGAAGCACACAGCTGCAGCTGAGGATAGAAGTCAGTCTGCTGAGCAGCCCAGCGAGGCCCCGCTCACGGCAGGAGACGTGACCAGTGAAGCTTGAGTAAAGAAAGGCACTGACTCTGCTCTGAGTGCTGCTGTCAACAGAGGAGGAGGGCTGGAGAGGATTTGTTTCCAGACAGCTCACTTCCTACATCACGCACCAGATCCAGAACCTAAACATTCATTCACCTACCTGCTCTGTGTTTACCTGTCGTATACTAACTCTCCCAGCCTCTCCCTCCTGCCCTGCAGTAACCCCCTTTCACCTGGCCATCTCCACCCACTTACTCACCTGCTCCCCATTTCCCTGATTAGTCTCACAGTATACATACCGGTCCATCTCCACTCTGTCTTTGCCAGATTGTCTAGTGTGCATCCGCTTAGCGTCCCAGTGTTATTCTGCCTGCCTGACCTACAATAATGATTCTCTGCTTTGCCCCTTATTGGATTTGTTTGCCTGATCTGACTGTTACCTGATTTTGACCCTCACCTGTCTTTTTGAACTGAGTAAACTTTTGTCTTACCTGCCGGTCTGTGACTCGTGGTTTTGGGTTCAAGCTTGTCTACTTTGTGAACCGTTACAGATATGTACCCACTTGATTTGACAGACTGTGGGGGGTGGGGGGGGGGATCTGAACCCGTTCTTTAAAGGGTCATTCTGGTTTATTACAGCTTGAGTCTGAGATCCACTTTAAAATACAAGGACGTCGCTCCTGGACGGGATTTAAACTGAGTTTGAGCTCACAGAAAGACAGCAGGTAATTATTATGGGATGGGAGTGAAATATTACCCACATACACACTCAAACAAGATTAAAATAACTTACCAGTGCAGGTGATGTTAAAGTCACCCCACCTCCCCTACAGACAGAAATCCAGTGCCAGTGGAACTCTCAATACAACCTCATGCAGGAGCCTGCTGGTGGTCTGTTTCCCATTATATCCAACCTAACATAACCATCATCTAATTAGCTTTGTGTATGTATGTGTGTGTGCATAACATATCATGAGTTAGTGCCCAACATCCTCAGTGGTCACCGTTTCAGCTCTGTGTGCACCAGAGAGGAAATCCCGCTCAGCTCGCTGACTTGTGAAGTGGCCTTAGGCCGCAAAGCTGATTGAATCCAGGCCTCCGGCTGCACACACAGATTGAATTACCTGTCACGCTAATGAATCCTGCTGTAGCGCTGCTGAGTCTCTCTGGCACAGGTGTAACCAGCGAGGTGGATTTCAAGTTTGAAATCAGTCTACGTGTAAAAGCCCTGAAAAAAGTATTCGCATGAAAGAAGTCGTGTTTCTCAACAGTCTAAACGTTAGCTTTAGCTCACCGTTAGCAGCATGCTTTGAATTTGAAGTACTGGAACTGGATGTGTGACGACCCTGGGATTAACAAATGTGCTTCATTCTGTCTCATTTTAATACATGAAGCCTCTCTGGCTCAGCCGCTGGTGATACAATAATGACCCAATAAGAGCTGAACTCCGAGGCCGAGTTACTGTAGGATGAAAGAAAACATCACACAGCACCAACAGATCTGCCAGGTGTTGATCCTCCGCACACGTCCATGACTGGAGGGACAAAATGCATTCGGATCAAGGCCTCAGTCTGATTTCCCATGGGGGGGGTCCTGTCCAGCAGTGGCCCAGCTCTTATCCCTCTAAACCTCAATTATAGAAGCTTACTGTGCCAGCAGATTCTCTTCTGAGCAAGTCCTGCAGCAGCCTGGCCGGCGACGTGCCTCCACCTCTGCAGGAAGTTGCGGAGAATGTGACTGTTTCTGCTGCGATCAGGAAATCCACTCTGAGAGACGATGTGTCTTATTTGAAGCTGCAGGTTGTGTGTTGAAGGTGCTCCAGAAATCCCTGTGATTTAACATGACAAGTACATGGAGATAAGACTTTCCCACCAGCTGTTGGGGTGGGTTAGAATCAGCTCGCACAATGCAGCAGCAGATAATTTGACACTGTCAAAAGCAGCTCTCGCCTGGAAAACACAGCAGCTCTGAACTGCAGAGGGATTTGCTGGGCTTTTCGCATGGGTGACTCACTTTGCATACATTAGCATTAGTTTGATTTCTAAAAAGCAGAATCAGACAAAAAAGACTCGACTGGAGCTAAAACGTGACGCCGCTGGAGAGGAGAAGGTGCAGAGAGAGTCTTCTTGCTTTTCTGTCTCTGCTTGTGGCCGAACGATAAAACTAGAAGCAGCACCGTCTCCCCCTGTCCCCCGTTTCCTTGGTTACCTGTGATGGCACACACACACAAACACACACACTGAAGAAGCATTTCATCAGGCTGGTATGAAATGTGGTGACAGTTTTTTTTATGAAAGCAGCACCTTTGAACAGCTGACATACCAGTTTGATAATCTCTCTCTCTCACTCACTCACTCACTCACTCACACACACACACACACACACCACTATACTGTATATCTGGTTCAGTGAGCTCATGCTCAGCATGAAGTCTCAGCCCCAGTTTGTGCCTCTCATGTCTCAGCATGTTTCCCAAACTTTTTACAAACAGTCCTGTACCCCTTCAGACATTCAACCCATGGATGTATTATAAGAACTGGATACCGGACCCAAACATGGCGCCTATTCAGTCCAATGAGAATTGCTCGCCTGGCGCATACACCAAAAAAAGTTTCTATCTTCCAGGTTATGTGGCCCACTGAATATAAGCAGTAGTAGTTAAATCGCTTTTCTCGGCTCAAGGAACGTTTTACTAATATAAAACCTCCATGGATCAAAAAGTCATAAAAGAAAGGAGGTGTCCTGTCTACAGTTTCACAAACGTCTCTTATAATGGTGGTCTGTGGGGAAAATGCTTTTTGGGCTGTAGGGGACTTTTTTTGCTGCAATACTGGGCCACTGGGCCACTGGGCAAAATTAGAAGCTATTTTGCCCAGTTCTTATAATACATCCATGATTCAACCTCCAGCTACGTAGCCCCCCCACCCCCTTTTGAAACTCCACTTGAATCTTTGAACCCTCCTTTGTATGTAGCTAAGATTACATAAACAAACAAAAATGTCCTGCTTGGCACAAAGTCACATGGAAAATGTCGGGTTTTTTTACACATTGCAAACAAGCAGGCTGCTCGCTAGCTTTTGAGTGTTGACTCGCCCACAGCGCCGACGTGGCGGAGGCGATAACATGCGATTTGTTTGCTTCCAGTTGGCCGTAATGTTCAAACAATACGGTGGATTTCTTCTCGATCTGGAGTCGAGTTTATTACATGACTCCTCGATCTGTGAGAATCAACACCTCTGGTGATAACACGAAACAATACTGTGAACTTTACAGTATTTGCACTTACATTAAGTATCCATCAGCACCAAGTGTGTTACAAACAGACACTCCATTATGCTCGTGTGTATTAAGTAATCATGCTATGGATTGTTTGCTCTCTTACACAATTCTCACACACTCTCTCACACACTCTCTCACACACTCACTCACACTCACACACACACACACACACACACACACACACACACACACACACACACACACACACACACACACACACACACATACCCGTTTTTATCACACCGTGAGGACCAATGACAGACTGGTGTCTGATGGGATCCACCCTTTCTGAAGGTCCTACAGCTCTGATTTTAACTTCTAAAATCATGAAAAATTTAAGGGAACACAAAAATCACTTGAAACATCTAAAACTCACAGAAAAATTTTAAACCTGAATTTTGATCCTTTTGGGGACCAAACCTGAATTCTGCCCCCCCTTGGGGACCGGAACTGTTCTGCCTATTTGCATACAATTACAGCACTATTAAGACACTGTACAGCTCCTGATGCACATCTACAGTGACTCTGATCGTCCAGAGTGGCAGATCAACTGACCAGATTTTCAATTTAAAACATAAATGTTGCCAGTATATGATTTGAGATGATAAATATGATGCTTATCATTACTTCACAGTCATATTGGTTCAACATGATGTTCATTCCCCAGGTACACTGTTCCTTTGTAATTATATCATCCAGTGTCCCCTAACACTACCCAACATTTATACTGCTTTCAGCTGTCAAAAGTCAAGCAAGATCAATCATGGGTTGGTTGAGATCCGTTGTAAATAAAGTTATTTTTAAACTGAAGGATGGTTTGTTGATTGATTGATCAGCCTCAGTCTGGTCTTGGGACCTTCACTATGACATCAAATGTCTATTCAATCACAGATAATCACGATTCTGTTCTAAACATTAGTTTTATTGCACGTCCAACAGTAAAGTGACATAAGTTGAACAGATGGACTCCAATTGTCCAACAATTAAAGTGCATTAGAACAGCAGGGAGCAGGAACTGTTCTCTGTGCAAGGATCCATCTGACATGATGCAGAGACCCTGAATCAACACCTAAATATATTATTACACCTTTAAAAACAGGACACCTGTCTTTATGCTGGATTTTACGGCTTCAGAGTCTGTGTGTCAGACTCATAAAATTTTTTAAACTTGATGGAAGAGACCCTAAAATCCAGTCAAAGAGTTGTGTTCGGTGTAGTGATGTATTCTAGTATTGATTTGGTGTGTCTGCCACACATTACATGGAAGCCTTTAAAAAAGTGCATTTGTTTTTCTAGAATATTTGTGTAAATTTAATTGAGCACTATGATTTTAAATCATATTTTTATCTCAGCAAATTGCACTGACTGGACATAACGCCACACAAACATGGTGTGATGAAATACAACAATTTTGAACAAAACTAACAGTACTGCATTTTTCTGTGATTATTAAAAAAACACTCTTCAGAGAATATTTAGATCTACAAACCCAAAAACACTCAAACAACAGGAAACTGTTTTTCAAAACAAAACAGAAAAGATGCAGCCCCAGTGTAGAGGTAGAGGACATATTGACCTTTCAAAACAAAAGCCTGAGAAAATCTTTAGTACCGTCTTGCGCTTTCACGCTGAACTGCTGTGATTCGATTCTTAACATAGTACTTAACAGCCGTCCAGGTTCTTGTCTTCAGCTCTTGTGGTGAGGCCTTGATGCAATCCACACAGTCTGCTTTCCCAGGAACTTTCCCAGAGTCTATGAACACCTTTAGAGTCTTTTCCACTGCACGCACTTCTGAAGGTGTCCAACTCCTCCTCTTTGAGCTTTCTAAGACAGGAAGACAGAAAAAAAGACAATCAGATCCATAGACTACAAGGCTAGTGTCACTACAACTCATTCAACAGACTCACATTCTAGGAATGTCAAAGATTTCAGTGACCAGCCAGCTTCATTAATTAATCAGATGTGTAATTTCATCAAGCAATGTCCTGAAAGCTGATATTTTGATTAAAAAATAACACAGAAACTAAATTAATAATTTACATCATCAGTTGTACTAGCTGATGTGGTACTAAACCTGATATATATTTCACCTTTTGTTTTGGTATTTTTCTACAAATTCACCAATACTAGATACTATTCAAATTAATAAGCATAGGGCAGCACTATTTCTGTTTAAATTTAGCCAGTTTACAAGATATAGGTAGAATTTGGATCGTTGTAGCTCCGTCATCTTGTTTGCCATGTACAATCTTTCATTTCTTTCTTTGCTTTTAAATAAAAACATCATACAGGATGAGAAATCTACCAATTACAATGTGTTTTAATAACGCTAATAACAATGCCTGCTCAGTGGTTCTGTGTTGAAAAATGTAATGGGTAAACAGTCCAGCCTGTGGGATACCTGTAGCAGAGGATTCATCTTGCTGTGCCCGGCTGTATCTTTGGGTTCCTAAGAAAGAATAAACCACAAAGAAACCTGATTACAAACAGTAAAGTCAGCCTAAAACTCTACCATCCAGCTGAAACAATCCCACCAGTTGAGGTATAACCTAGGAAATTAACTCCATCCACAGATTTCCGGTGGGTGGCCTCATTAAAATAAAGCTTTTTTGGTAACATTTTTAGAATCTAACAATTTAATTGATTCCTCTGTTTTTGTAAAAGCAAGTAATGAACAAGTGGCATGAGGATGAGCAACAAGGACAGTTGATGTATGAAATACCTTCTTCAGGGTCATCAGTGATAGATGTCACAGTTTGTCTCTTTGGTTTAGAGGGTCCTGCTGAAATAATGCAAAGAGGCAGCACTGTTAATTAGTAAATGTTAACTTTTTCTAAAGTTTCTGAAGTTAAGATGATAATTAAACAGTAGCAAGCACAGTATTTATGTGTGAGAAATACCTTCAGCATCATCACAGTCTGACTCGCCATGCTGTGGCCTTCTTGGTGTAGAGGATGCTGTTAAAATAACAAACAATAATCAGTCCTTATCTTTTTTTATTTCTCAGTGTACATGAAAACAGGAAAGAATGGAGTGTGCATGGGTTTGTGGGATACCTAAGGGCGTGGTGTCCTCACCAGACTCAGAGGGAGGCATCCTTCTTTTTCCTCCTGAGGATCCTTTAACAAATCAGACAGTTGTTAACTTACTAAAGTTGTCTTAATGGTCTTTGAACACATTCCAATAATAAGGTGTGTCTCCCTCCACACCTCTCCATAAAGACATACAGCACCATGTCTGTGCTGCACAGGGCACTCACCCAGAAGAAAGACTTAAATGTAAAAATCACCTGAAGATGGACTGCTGAAAGATGAGTCCTTGTCTGTCTCCGTGTCTGAGACCTCACTGTCCACAGCTTCTAGCACTTGCTCTAAAAATCAGGTATCAAAAAGTGTGAAAAAACAAACATTTACTCTGAGATAAATATGAATATAAACTAAATATATGTCATTACCATTAGGACTGATTTGGATTTGGTCCAGGCTCATTCCCTTGAAGTCTGACAGTCGTCCTTGTTCTAGTGCACACAGCACTTTGCTGACTTTAGCCAACTCAAGAGTTCCTTCAGGTAGTCTATAATACTGTCTATGGACCCGAATGTCGTGGCCAAGAAAATTTGCCAGTACGTCCATCTCATGATCCTTCAGGTTCAGGACTGTTGACAGTGTGGAGATCTGCTTCCTCAGCTTGGTTGAGGAAAGAGTTTCAGGATGTTTGGCTCCACATTCCTTTGCAATCTGTCTGATGGCATCTGATCCCCTCAGATGAGTCTCTGCTTCAGGTCTCGAGAAGAAAAAGGGATTTTCATCAAGAACGCCACAGGCCCTCCGATGTGCAACCAACGCTTCCATTGAACTGAGCATGTCTGGTGTTAGAAGGATGGGAACTTTCCTGTTTCTCTTCCCCCTTATTTCAATGCGCTGAAAATGCTGACAAAGCTTTTGCTCCAATGGAGAAAGTCCTTCTGCCAGATCAGAGTGTACTCCTGCGGTGTCTCTAAGGGTAAAAGCACTCAGTGGCATCTTTGACACCTCACCCTCTCTCCTGCGGTTGAACAAAATGACCTCACACAGAGTCAAAGTAGCAAGCTTGGACCAGTTTTTCTTATTTGGATCATTTTCAAGTGTTTTTTGGTACTCTTCCCTACACTTATCAAGATGCATGTGCATCGTCTTCACATCTTCAGTGAAAGGGAGAAGATGGGGAGTGTTCCATTTAGCCTCTCTTAGAGTTTGTAAAGCTCGTGATGACACACACACGTCCCACCTTTTCTCATACAAACTGCGGCTCTTCTGCACATTCTTCAGAAATCCCTCACTGTCAGACCCAGCCATCTGTGCCTCACACTCAAGAATATCTGCAATCTTCTTTAGACTGTGACCGAGCTTCAAAGCTAGTGAGGGAGTTGTATAGATGTTTTTGTCCTCATCGAAGCCAGCCACGTCTTTTACCGCTTCGACCACAGAGTTGAAGTTGGAGGGTATAAGTCCTCCATTTTTTGAAGTTTGCCAGACTTTCTTGAGTGGCAAATTAGTCTGCCTATTTCTCGCATTTTTTGTCTAATGTACTCATGTTTGGTTTTGTCATGTCCATGTTTTGCATACAAATGTTCTCCAAGTCTCAAAATACTTTTCTCCTCTTTGATGATGACTGCGACTTCATCTTGGTGCATGGCATTCACAAGCTCCCAAACCTTTCTGCTGACTCCTTCTGGGACTGGCTGTGCAAAGGCACACAGTGATTGGATCCGGCTTTTACCTGGCTTTTTCGTTGTACACTTTTGTGCAAGCTTGCACCTGGACATGTGCCTCCATAATGACTTTCTTTTAAGCAAAGCTTCACAGTTTATGCAGTGCATGTAGTCACTTGCTTTCACTTGATCCCCAGATTGCTGGCTTGGGATCAGTGTTCCACAACCAGCTTTTAGAACCTCATTATTATGTGCCCTATTTCCTTTGTTTCTAATCAGGTCCAAATGCAATTTCCGTTCTTTTGATTTCAATGGAAAATTTGTTGCTTGTGCCACAGCTGGTTCATTACTGTGTTTGCGTATCAAGTGCCGTGCCATTTTATGGCAGTGCAGAGGACAGTACAGACAATAGTGTTTTTTATTGTAAACTCGAGCACCATCTCTCTTTTTCTGGAGCTTCAAAACGGACACATTTCCTGGGTTTGTATCACTTGAGTGTCCACTCTCTGCTCTCCCATCATCCTGAGCAGAGAACTTGCTGGACACAGTCTTCCTACGGTAAGTCTTTTTTGACATCTTTTGTCTCTTCAGTTTCACTGGTGAAACCTTGCTTTTAAGATCACATGATCTGTCTGAACTGCTCTCATTTATTGAGCCTTTTGAGGGAAAGTAGTTATCCCCACTGCCCTCATTTATTGAGTCTGTTGATGGACAACATTCATCTCCACTGCTCTCAACGCAGCTCTTAGAGGCTTCTGGCTTAGCAGGTGTCTTGGAGAGTGATTCCAAATATTCATAGGTGAGCTGAAAATATAAATATAACATATGCAAATTTTTCTGCATAAACAATAACCAGGCATAAATCTCTTACACTGTCTATGAGCCCATTGTCAAACCTGACAGTCAAACTTTGAGTGTCATAGCGTTAAGTGTTACTGTCAGATTATTAACAGATATGAGGTTAAATAGAGGATGATAGAAGAAAAACTACGTATGCAAACTTACAAATATGCTGTCAGTTCTTTCCAGTGGTGGAACTTCTGGGTCAACACTGACAGCAGAGCTTGAGCTTTCAGGTGTGCTATTCTCACCACTGGAGCTTGCTTCCTATGTTGGAAAAATAACAGTATAAATATCCATAATACAAATACAAATATGAAACATAACTAGTAACTTCCAGGACATTTGTGGAATGAGGACATATGTCCTCCAAAGCCACACCATTCCTACAAGCTGGTGCTGCTGTCTGCTCTTATGAAACCTTGTGGTGTGCAGTGAAGCAACATGCTAACAACACAGCTGCTCATGTACTGCTGGGACCATGTTGATGATTTTTCTGAATTCACTTTGACATAAGCCTGCACATTATGAGAAGAAGTTGAAGACAAGCAGATCTGGTGGTTGGTATTTTGTTATAGTTTCAGAAGCATAAGGTTTTGTTGTTAGTGCCAAAGTAATGTGACAGGCTGCAGTCAGCCAGACTGAGTTTAATGACTGAGGGGCTGGCTGTACTGACCACATGACATACACAAAGCAGAAATCTGATTATTCCCTTATAATCAATAAAACTGGACAAGTATGACAGCACAGCACATTTAACACAAGGTGTTCAAGGCTCCTTTACACTACTGAGGCATAAGTGTCTATATTCCTGTAAATGCAGCTTCACATTCACTGTGGTATGATATGTAGTATGCTCTAATTTCCCGGAGGGTATTCTCATTGCTGCTGGTTAATAACAATAACTTTTGAATACTTACCAAACTGTTGCAAGGTGCCAGGACCTCAGGAGAAGGTTCTGATGAGGCCTCCTCCTCTTCATGATGTCTTCCCGAGGGCTAAAAAGGCAGAACATACAGGCGTGACTATTTCTATTGTTTCTGATTTTGTTAACTTACACAGAGATAACAGAATGCTGGCTTACTGACAGTACACACACTGGTTGGCATAGAAAGGTTTGGTGCCGTTTGAATGAACTAAGGCTGAACATTACTGCTGAGAGTGAGCGTCACGCTCGTCACAGTAAAAACCACTGACTTTGTTAGTCACACATTTGATTCATCTTACAACTCTGCAATCTAAATCAAGGAAACCCTGATGAACTGTATTGACTTCTTTCTTGAACACGTGGTGTAGGGTGGCGCACTACATGAGTATATTGTGTTATGTGTGTGGACTGAACCTCTCTGAGCTTACCGAGCTGTTGGAGGCTGGGAGTAATTCAGATGACATCTCCTGGGGTGATGTATTCTCCCTTTCTTGGTGTGGCAGTCCTGAGGACTAAAACATAGACAGCTGTATTACCACAAAAAAACAACTAAACATATTGCGTAAGAGGCCCATTGAAATAAGTTTGTCTTTGTATAAAATCTATTTTACAAATGGTTGTATGAGCAATTTTCCCATATGTTCACTCACTGCCACAGACAGTGCATAAGGAATTATACAATTATACAGTTTCCACCAGCATATGAACATCTCTGAATAACCTTTAAAAAATACAAAGCTGGAGATATTCTTTAATGTCCTTGTAGGCAACAACTGAGTACAGTATGCATGCATTCTTGACTACATATGACAGCAATATTATACAGTATCAGATGTGAATATTAAAGGTCAATCATCTTTACCTGTATTTGGTGTTTCTCATACTCCATGTGCTTGGATAAGCACTTTTCATGATGGTCCTTCAGACGCTGTAAGCGTGCAGAAAACCTGGACCGAGCACTTTGTCTGCAGAACAGTCAAAAAAACATAACTGTCAGGGGAGAGCAGGTACTTGCACACTGTTACTGGGGTTATGTCCCTGGTCTGATGTAGCTGACAGTTGACTGCTTTGTTTACATCATTTGTTGCATACAGTGCAGACAGAGAGCTTCTGATATTAGCTACACATAGCTGGACTCTGCATATAAACATAAACACGTTAACCTGCAACAGGAGACGCAATGGAGCTTAAGAGGCACAAAAAAAGTCCAGTGTTTCTCTTACCATTATATTAGGGGGCGCCCCTCCCGTCCAACGGCACCCTCCGCCCCCCTTGAAGGCCAAGTTCATTTTATTTTATTTTATATATGGCGCCAGATCACAACATAAGTCATTTAAGGTTACTTTTCTTATAGAACAGAATTATACCTTGATATTTTGGTAAATAGCCTCATGTTATTTATCTTATTTACATGAGGCAGTCGCGCGTTATTTATTCTCCTCTGCTCTGTGTATCGCGTTCCGCTATGCGCGCGCACACACACAGGTGAGCACAGTCCCGTCAGCGGACAGAGAGCGCGCGTCGGAGGACGCGTGTCTGCTGAAGTCCGACTGAACCTCAAAATCGGCATTTAACGCAGAGTGAGACCGCTCCGCAGCTCCGCTCCGCTCTGTCCGTCTGTCTGTCTGTTTCTACCCACGGCACCGCGGACACACAACACAACCCCCCAAACCCCACCGTGATAAACAGCCTGGTCATACAGGTTAATAAGATAATCTTTGGTTACAAAATAGTTTTAACAGTGATGGAAGAATTGAAATGAAAGCAGGTGAAAATGAAAATAAATATTTTATCTTTCCTCTCTTTTCCGCACTCCACTGCAATATCAGAGATTAGATAAATAAAAATCAGGGTTTAAACACAGTCAATAACCGTGAAACCTCTGAAATATCAGCGCACAGTTCTGATTTAAAAAAAAAAACATTTTCTAATGAGAAGTTAGCTCGTGTTAGCATTAGCGACCATGCTAGCTAATATAAAAACGAGTGAGCTTTTAGCTGTAAACACGCTAGCCACAATGCTGAGTCTAATTAATATTTTAAGTGTCTAAAACTGTAAACTTACTTAGTTTTCCCGTGTGTCTGCCTGCTGTTTTTGTCCATCTTCTGTTTCTGTCTCTTTCTCCATCCGTCCTTCTCCGTCTCTGTCCGCTCCTCCTGCTGTCCTCCTCTCACTAAGCGACCGTCTGACCCCCTGCTCACACTGATGGGAAACCCCGTCAGTCAGAGTGAGTGGGGGATGGGCATAGGTGAAGTGGGGACCGCAAATGTCAGGAAAGGTGTGTCCTCCCCTAACCTCTAATGTTTCACTGCACCTCTAAATCTGATCTAATTTAACTTAATTAAGATGTGCTGATGTCATGATCCTATTTTAAAAATATATATATTCTAAGGCTGCATGTTTCACAAACCCCTGGCTCTGTACAGCAGGTGAGTGGGGGATGGGCATAGGTGAAGTGGGGACCGCAAATGTCAGGAAAGGTGTGTCCATTCACCACTGTGTTTCACTGCATCACTAAGCCCGTTGGAATGAGATATTTCAAATACTTCACAACATTATGCCTCAAATAATATTATTCAATTCAATTACTATTATTAAGCTATGTTGATGTCATTATCCTATTTTTAAAACTAGTACTGCCATGTTGTGTATTGTATAACCATTCTGTCTTTTTTTAATATACCGTAACTCATATTAGGCCTATGGTAAACTGTCTTAGCCTCAGTTTGTTCATATCAACTTCAAGCTAACCATTTTATGTTCCGTAACCCACAGCTAAATAATGTGCCCTTATTTTGATCATATCAGGCCGCTACTAGTTATTGTGGCCTCAGATTATTCATATCAGGCCCCTGCTTACTATTGTGGTCTCAGATTCATCATATCAGGCCATAGCTAACTGTTTTATCTCTAGTTTGCTCATATCAGGCCACAGCTAACCAATGTGGCATAAGATTGTTATTTTCAGGCCCCAGCTAACTATTGTGGATTTAGTTTGTTCATATCAGGCCACAATTACTATTGTCTAGGATTGATAAGGCCGCTGCTCACTACTGTGGCATCAGTTTATTCATATCAGGCCACTGCTAACTGTACTAGCTTCAGATTGTTAATACCAGGCCACAGCTAACTACTGTGGATTTACATAGTTCATATCAGGCCACAGCTAAGTGCATTAAAATCAGTTTGTTCATATCAGGCCACAGCTAACTATTGTGGATTCAGATTGTTCATATCAGGCCACTGCTAACTATTGTGGATTTAGATTGTTCATATCAGGCCACAGCTAACTACTGTGGATTTACATAGTTCATATCAGGCCACAGCTAAGTGCATTAAAATCAGTTTATTCATATCAGACCACAGCTAACTATTGTGGATTTAGATTGTTCATATCAGGCCACAGCTAACTGTATTAGCTTTAGTTTGTTAATATCAGGCCACAGCTAACTATTGTGGATTCAGATTGTACATATCAGGCCACAGCTAACTATTATGGATTTAGATTGTTCATATCAGGCCACAGCTAACTGTATTAGCTTTAGATTGTTCATATCAGACCACAGCTAACTATTATGGATTTAGATTGTTCATATCAGGCCACAGCTAACTGTATTAGCTTTAGATTGTGCATATCAGGCCACAGCTAAGTGCATTAAAATCAGTTTATTAATGTCAGGCCACAGCTAACTATTGTGGATTTAGATTGTTCATATCAGGCCACAGCTAACTGTATTAGCTTTAGTTTGTTAATATCAGGCCACAGCTAACTATTGTGGATTTAGATTGTTCATAACTGGCCACAGCTAACTATTATGGATTTAGATTGTTCATATCAGACCACAGCTAACTATATTAGCTTTAGATTGTTCATATCAGGCCACTGCTAACTACTGTGGATTCAGACTGTACATATCAGGCCACAGCTAATTGTACTAACATCAGTTTATTCATATCAGACTACAGCTAATTGCATTAAAATCAGTTTGTTAATGTCAGGCCACAGCTAAGTGCATTAAAATCAGTTTATTCATATCAGGCCACAGCTAACTGTATTAGCTTTAGATTGTTCATATCAGACCACAGCTAACTATTGTGGATTTAGTTTGTTCATATCAGACCACAGCTAACTGTATTAGCTTTAGATTGTACATATCAGGCCACAGCTAACTATTGTGGATTCAGATTGTACATATCAGGCCACAGCTAACTATTGTGGATTCAGATTGTACATATCAGGCCACAGCTAACTGTATTAGCTTTAGATTGTACATATCAGGCCACAGCTAAGTGCATTAAAATCAGTTTATTCATATCAGGCCACTGCTAACTGTATTAGCTTTAGATTGTTCATATCAGACCACAGCTAACTATTGTGGATTTAGATTGTTCATATCAGGCCACTGCTAACTATTGTGGATTTAGATTGTTCATATCAGACCACAGCTAACTGTATTAGCTTTAGATTGTTCATATCAGACCACAGCTAACTATTGTGGATTTAGATTGTTCATATCAGGCCACTGCTAACTATTGTGGATTTAGATTGTTCATATCAGACCACAGCTAACTATTGTGGATTTAGATTGTTCATATCAGGCCACAGCTAACTGTATTAGCTTTAGATTGTTAATATCAGGCCACAGCTAACTATTGTGGATTTAGATTGTTCATATCAGACCACAGCTAACTGTATTAGCTTTAGATTGTACATATCAGACCACAGCTAACTGTATTAGCTTTAGTTTGTTAATATCAGTCCACAGCTAACTGTTATGGATTTAGATTGTTCATATCAGACCACAGCTAACTGTATTAGCTTTAGATTGTACATATCAGGCCACAGCTAAGTGCATTAAAATCAGTTTGTTCATATCAGACCACAGCTAACTGTATTAGCTTTAGATTGTACATATCAGGCCACAGCTAAGTGCATTAAAATCAGTTTATTAATGTCAGGCCACAGCTAACTGTATTAGCTTTAGTTTGTTAATATCAGGCCACAGCTAACTATTGTGGATTTAGATTGTTCATATCAGACCACAGCTAACTATTGTGGATTTAGATTGTTCATATCAGACCACAGCTAACTATTGTGGATTTAGATTGTTCATATCAGACCACAGCTAACTATTGTGGATTTAGATTGTTCATATCAGACCACAGCTAACTATTGTGGATTTAGATTGTTCATATCAGGCCACAGCTAACTGTATTAGCTTTAGATTGTACATATCGGGCCACTGCTAAGTGCATTAAAATCAGTTTATTAATGTCAGGCCACAGCTAAGTGCATTAAAATCAGTTTATTCATATCAGGCCACAGCTAACTATTGTGGATTCAGACTGTACATATCAGGCCACAGCTAATTGTACTAACATCAGTTTATTCATATCAGACTACAGCTAATTGCATTAAAATCAGTTTGTTAATGTCAGGCCACAGCTAAGTGCATTAAAATCAGTTTATTCATATCAGGCCACAGGTAACTGTATTAGCTTTAGATTGTTCATATCAGACCACAGCTAAGTGCATTAAAATCAGTTTATTCATATCAGGCCACTGCTAACTGTATTAGCTTTAGATTGTTCATATCAGACCACAGCTAACTATTGTGGATTTAGTTTGTTCATATCAGACCACAGCTAACTGTATTAGCTTTAGATTGTACATATCAGGCCACAGCTAACTATTGTGGATTCAGATTGTACATATCAGGCCACAGCTAACTATTGTGGATTCAGATTGTACATATCAGGCCACAGCTAACTGTATTAGCTTTAGATTGTACATATCAGGCCACAGCTAAGTGCATTAAAATCAGTTTGTTCATATCAGGCCACTGCTAACTACTGTGGATTCAGACTGTACATATCAGGCCACCGCTAATTGTACTAACATCAGTTTATTCATATCAGACTACAGCTAATTGCATTAAAATCAGTTTGTTAATATCAGGCCACAGCTAAGTGCATTAAAATCTGTTTATTCATATCAGGCCACAGCTAACTATTGTGGATTTAGTTTGTTCATATCAGACCACAGCTAACTGTATTAGCTTTAGATTGTTCATATCAGACCACAGCTAACTATTGTGGATTTAGATTGTTCATATCAGACCACAGCTAACTGTATTAGCTTTAGATTGTTCATATCAGACCACAGCTAACTATTGTGGATTTAGTTTGTTCATATCAGACCACAGCTAACTGTATTAGCTTTAGATTGTACATATCAGGCCACAGCTAACTATTGTGGATTCAGATTGTACATATCAGGCCACAGCTAACTGTATTAGCTTTAGATTGTACATATCAGGCCACAGCTAAGTGCATTAAAATCAGTTTGTTCATATCAGGCCACTGCTAACTATTGTGGATTCAGACTGTACATATCAGGCCACAGCTAACTGTACTAACTTTAGTTTGTGTATAACAGCTGACAACAATTTTTCTTATAGTCAATTTGTTTAACTCGGCACACTTCTATGGCCTTATTTCAATTACTGTTGCTGTTTGTTGTAGGTACAGTTTGTTAAAGACAGTACACTGTGTCTCACAGAAGTGTCCAATACAACACTTTTGTCACTTCCTTCCTTCATATTAGGACCTGCACTCTTAAATAAACATTTTATTTATTTGAAAATGTTCAATCTATAATGATTGTATTGCCATACAGGACTTGTTAAATGTTTTAATTCATTGTTCTTTAAATCCATAAAAAAGAAGGGAAGTGGTATAAGAAATTCATTAGTAAAATTGTTTTATTTTGACGTCTTCTTTATAGTGACATCACTTCCTCCCTAGTCACTTCCTGTTTAGCAGACTGTGAAGGAATGGCAGACATGTGCATTGTCTGAATTGACTCATTAGCATCCACATCAAAGCATTGAAGAAGCAATGCCGTAAGTTTATATATTAGAGATTATTTTGTTTAAAAAAAAAAAAAGTTTTGTTTAATATTGTACGCTGGCTAAGAAAAAAAAACCTGTTGTGTGTATAATTTGTACTTTGTATAATGTATTGTGATCAAGAGAAGACATTTATACATTTGTATTGCTTTATTTACAGTTTTCACTGGCATTTTGATGAAGACGTTTCACAGTAAATGGTCAATCTTGCTTTGACTCTGTCTTCATTGACAGACTGCACGAGAACACTACAATGATAGCCATTAAAACATACATATTTGTGTCTATTCCAGGCAAAAATATTTTTGTACCAGTTTATTCTTTTGAAGAAAAAGTCTTAGAAAGGGTTGAATAGGTTCCCTCATTGATTTTATGACAGATAATTTGATAACATGAATATCTGATCACATTAAGATGGACAGACTATAATACTATCAGTGAAATACTGGTTTATATAATATACACACTTACACACTTTCTCAGAAAAAGGTCCCCACCAGTGCAAATTCACACACTGCAATACCGTGTGTGACCACTAGGGTATACACGAAGTTGCGAAAATGAACCCCAAGAGGTCCGATTTTTTTTTTGCGAAAAAACGTCACCAGGCATATCAGCAAGCTGTTTTCTATTGATTCCAATGCTTGTGCCTGTGGGGACCGGCACTCGGTCCCCACTGGGAAAATTGGTCCCCACGGCGTGAGTGATATTTCAGGAGGTGGACCCCACCGGGGTAGAAAAACAAACACACACACACACACACACACACAGTGTTTGGAAGTACGAAGAGACAAACGGTCACATTTCTGTTTTCCCCTTCAGTGCTATTCTCCACTAGTCCACCAGATGTCCTCCGACTTTCCCTTCTTTCCCCATCACCTGACTTCCCCACCCAACTACACACCTGATTTAGAGCTTCTGCCTCACTACCTGCCTGCCTGTAAGCCATCTATTTTTACAATAAGAAATTGAACTGCACCAGCCTGCCTGCTCTGCCGCCTGCACTTCCCACCACAAACTGTATAACTGACAATCTGCCCTCCCTGGAGCTCTGTTAGCAACATCTTATGTACAGATTGTTAAACCCCAGTTTAGAGAACTTACATTACTTCAAAAACTATTGTTTTCAAAGTTTATTCGTGTCCCCACAAATGGCCGAGTGTTTTCATTTCAGATGCTACAACAACAAAAAGATGTGATAAACGTCCTGTTTAATCAGACTGGAATACAAAACTCAATGTCAAAGGCTTAAAATGCAACTAAAACATACAGTATAAAATATCCATTTACATTTTAGAAAGACATTTATTATTTACTATTGTTAAACTTTTCAGTGCAAGATGAAGCAATAGAAAGCAAACATGAGAAATATAAACACACCACTTTCAAAGTAGATAGACATACAGCAATATAGACAGTTAATGAGCTGTGAAAACAAGCATACAAATATTGACAATAGATACTGGACTTGCAATATATCCAGAGGTGATCATTAAAATGGTAAAAAAGCAATGAAGTTCATTAGGTACACCAGTCCTGTAATAAAGTCTTCAAACCATTTTAGAGAGGTGTCTAATATTTAGTCTACCTTCAATAATGTAATGACGTATAAATGAAATATTGTTGCAGGCCAAGTCTGCCCTGAGGAATGTATTAAATGTATTTCAGTGGGGCCACCTGCTGAGAAAAGGAACATAGGAAGTCCATGCAGACCACAGACCCATGTTGTCGTCACACTCTCTGGCTTTTGTCAACTCTGCTGTACAGCGCAGAGAAATCCTCCATAGCTGCTTGACGACTTGTTCTGTGAAGGAATCGAAGTGAAATGAAAAGATTTTGTAGAAAAAATGATTAAATACTGAAGAACAAACATTAACTCCAAACAGTGTAAAATAAAACAGACGCTTGCAACAGCAAAACATGTGGGATTAAAAACTCTGACACTGACAGTTTCAAACTCCTGTGTGAAGAGCTGCTCACCCTGGAGCACTGCTGAAGTTGGTGGCCGCGTATACAACACTCTCCTCCTCGTTTCTGTGAAGCTGAGCTGGGCTGAAGTTGGAGTAGAGAGCGTCTGCCTGGTTCCTAGCGAATCGTATGCTTGCGTACTGAAGTTCACCTGTCTGCTGGCCACATAGACAAGAGTACTTTTACATTTTCCATGTTTTGCTCACAAGACAAACAGAACTCAAGGGTAACTTAGGGTAATAAATAAGACTTTTGCTGCACTGAAGCATGAAGTGACCATTCAGTAAAATATCTGCAGGGTAAAAGGTGGAGAGTGTTCAGCTTAATATGATAAACCAAAGAACTGTGACCCTGGGGTCTGCTTTTATTGTTGCAATACCTACTGCTCACCAGCAGAGGTCAATAGTATTCATATTTTACTTAACTCTCCATTATTTACAAGATGGTATCACTTCTATAAATGGACTCCTGTATG